>PVKB01006988.1:27473-46787 GCA_004027205.1 Ctenodactylus gundi | reverse complement strand
AAGACTTCATGTACATCAACTAACTTAATTAAATGCCATCCTTTTGGTATACTTTAGTATCACAGTTTCCATTTCACAGATTAGAAAACTAGGCTCAGAAAAGATTAAGAAATTCGCCCATGTCATGAGTAATTCCTAAGAATCAGGGTTTGAAACTAGCTTTGTCTGACTCTATTTTCCGGTGCCTTGCCTTTCTGACTTTTTCTAATGGCCAGCAATGGCTTTGGGAAGAAGATGGGAAGCAGCCAAATTCGGGAAAGAAAACTGGCTTATAAAAGTGAAGAAGTTTTGAACAAATCCAACAACACTCACACAGTTTAGAGCAGAGTGAATGGAAGCAGCCAACTTGGGCCAAAAAGACACGTGGGGAGGGACCTGAGATTCTCCACACAAACCACCCTCTAGACAAGCTCGGAGTCCCACATTTTCCGTGTTCTGCTCACACAGGTCCCTTGCTTGCTGCTTCGTCTATCCTTGAACCTACTGTCCTCTTCTTCAGTCCAGGGGAAAGGGTACCCCTCCTCCTCCTACCCAGGGGCATTCCCTGACCCTCTCCACCTCCACCAACTCTGCTGACCTTGCTGCATTATCCATTCGTTCCAACTCCTTAATTTATTCACCACAGAGCTAAACACTGCAATGGCAATAGTGGCTGGAAGCCACTCCAGGCTAGCAGGAAAAATGAGCTTTACACAAGGGGACACTTCAGCTGATCGTGGCAGATTGGACACACGTGTTTATATACACCTCCTGCTAAGAATTCCCCCGAGAGAGGAACTGAAGTAGGACAGAGAGCTTCATGGGAACAAAAGACAGCGATTGCAGGCCTTAACCTGTGGCCTGCCATCCCCTTGGTATGGACTGGGTATGAAATGTCCCAAAAAGCCTCATGAATTTGGAATGTTGTAAAATGTCTATGGATTCCATGTACCATTAAGAGGCAATGCTTGGTTGGAAGAGGTAGATCACAGGGCCTTGACCTGGAAGAGGCAGGTCACTGGGGCTTAACCCAGAAGGATATGTGCTAGTTCCGCCTTCTTTTCTCCTTCAGCTTCCTGTTGCCATGCAATAAACAACTTTCCTCTGGCTAGACCTCCACCATGTCTTTTTCCCACCACCAAAATAAACCTTTACTCCCTTAAGTTGTGGATGTTGAGTAATGGGTTCCTGCAATGAATAAATAAGATGGATATTGGTATCAGAGACTCGGGTTGTTGCTGTGGCTTTATTTGAACATGTAGTTTAGAAGCATCTGGAACGGCTTCACAGAAGAGTTTGGAAAGGCCAAGTTGAAGAGGTTTGCCTTTGTAATGATTTCGTCACTGTGATTTAATATTTAATATTCGTAATTTAAGGGGGGAATTTATTTAGCTCACAATTTCAGAAGGTGTTAGTCTATTCATGGGCAGCTGGCAATGGTGAAAGCACAAGGTGGGAGTGGAGGTGAGGGCAGCTCCCACAGCATTGCAAATAGGAAGCCAAGTCCCTGAGGGAGGAAAGGAGGAAGTAGCATATATCCTTCCAGGTCCTGTCCTACTGATTTGCCCCTTTTCAGCCCAGCCTCAGTGTTCTGCCCCTTAAACATTTTATCCCCTAATCTACCACACATCTGTAATCTATAATCTACTAAATGCCTGTCTTCCACTACATTCCTATAATCTACCACACACCCATAATCTACTCCTCCAGATTGGGCCTCCATGTCCTAACAGCACGTGGTTCCAGAGAAAGTCCATAACATCCAAATACACAAGACTTTTGGGGACATTGCAGATCCAAACTACAAAAAGGTTTCAGATGAAGAAAAGGAATCTGATTAGCAATTGTTCTAGAAACCATGCATGCTATGCTGGGGGAAAAAAAAGAGAGAATGTGGTCATTTTGCCCCTATTGTTGTTTGGGTCTGGAATGTCTCCCAAAAGACTCATGCATTTGGGTGCTATGGAATATCTACGGATTCCACGTGCTGTTAAGAGGCTGGGGCCTGGCTAGAAGAGGCAGATATCTGAGGCTGGTCCTGGAAGGGGCGAATACCTGGGACAGGATCTAGAAGGGTATATGTTAGTTCTGCCCTTCCTTGCTCACTCAGCTTCCTGTTGCCATGCTGTGAACAGCTTTTCTCCACGTAGGCTTTCACCATGTGCTTCAACCATTGCTGGCTGCCCTTCTGAAACTGTGACCTAAAATAAACCTTTCCTCCCTTACACTGTAGATGTTGGGTATTGTGTCCCAGCAACAAAAAAATGTAATTAAAATAGTCCCTGCGCTGAGAGTTTGGCTAAAAATAAGATTAAGGGTAATGGACTAGTTCATCTGGTGGAGGAAATCTCAAGGCAGATCAGTGTTCACCCTGTCACATGGGTGTTGTTTGGAGCTTTTAGCCAGCTCTTCTGTGAAAAGTAAGAAAAATGCCAGAGTAAAAAGATGTACAGGTTCTGCAGTTTTTCCAGAATGAAAGTCACTGCAAATCCGAGACAAAAGACAGCATGTCTGTGAAGGAGATTCACAGTTAAAAAGGGCCAAAGACTTTAGCTCAGAGCTCCAGGCAGGGCGCCACGAGGGCATCTCAGGAATCAGCAAGATATCATTCGTACCCATTCAAAGTTGCCCAGGCAAAAGACTGTGCATGGAAAAAGAGAGCCCCGGAGCAGCATCCTGCAGGGCCCCTAGGAAAGCAAATTCCCAAGGAGTTCAGTCAGGTAAGAACTCAGAGGCCTCTGCATCCAAAGGGGTGGGGGTAGGAGGTTGGAGGCATAGTTCAGCAGTCAGAGTGCATGGCTAGCGAGTTCAAAGCCCTGGGTTTCACGGACCAGTACCACATAAACTGGGCATGGTGATGCTTGCCTGTAATTCCAGCACTCGGGAATGTATGGCAGGAAGACTGTCATGAGTTTGTGGCCAGCCTGGGCTACGTAGTAAGTTTAGGACCAGCCTGTACTACACAGTGAGACCATGTCTCAAAAAATAAATAAATAAATAAATAAATAACTCAAAGGATATCATAAACCTAAATTAAGAGGTAAAACTAAAAACAGTTAGAAGAAAACAATACAAGCCAAGATCCTCATATAAGAGCTAGACAGGAAAATGTTTAGGTAGGCTAAAATGCAGTAGGAAAAACGGTCAGTGGGGCAAGAGAGAGGAGAGGTCTAAAAGGAAGAACCAAACCCTCCCTGTGGCGATGCCACACAGCTAAACAAAGCCTGCCCGGAAGAGTCAGAATTCTCTCAGTCTGTTCTTATGCCTCAGGTGAACAAAAAACTAAATTCACAAAAGTTAAAAATAACAAGGGGGATGAGGGAACAATCCAACTCAATAAAAAGGCAGACCTTGAAATAGCCAGGCCTTTTTTTTATTCAGAAATCCTCTCAGCTGCCTGCGAGCTTTATTTCTGCTTCTGCACTTTAATAAACTCTACTTTTGCTTTCTTCTTATCGACTTCCATCTACTGTTTAACTGTTTTTTTCTTAATCCAGGATGAGAAAGTCTAGAACCGAGGGATCGACAAGGGTGACCTAGTCTACCTGAAATGGGGCCTTAACACTCATGACCTTGAATCAGACAAAGTTTATTTGTGACACCAATGGCAGAGGAGCAAAAGCAAAAGAAGACAAATTGGGCTTCGTGAAATTAAAAATGTTCACACTTAAAAAACACTGCAAAGAAAGTAAAAAGACATGGAGGAGTATATAACATTTTTGCAAATTACATATCTGGTAAGGAACAAGTATTCCATTTGTTCTAGTGAACAATGTTTTTTAATTTGTTAAAAAATTTAATAAACTTTTAAAAAATATATAAGAAGAAAATCCAATCTAAAAATGAGCAAAAGACAAGCACATGAAAACACGCTCAGTGTCACCAGCTAAAACAAAAATACAAATCGAAGTTACAATGAGACACGACTTCACACTCACTGGGATGACTACAACAAAAACGATACAAGAACACAAAGGCTAATAAGTGTTAAGCAGGAAGTTAAAAAAAAAACGGAAGCCTTCACACACACTTGATAGGAACATACATCGATGCAGCTACTTTGGAAACCATTCTGACAGCTCTTCAAAGATTTAAACATGTACTTAGCCAACAACAATCCAGTAATTCAACATCTAAGTGTACACCCTTCAAAAGAAAGGAAAATGTATGACCACACAAAAAGTACACATTTACTGTTCATAACAGCATTATTCAAAATATCCCAAAGTAGAAAAAAACCCAAATGTTTTTTCCTGTAATCAATGGACAACTAAAATGTGGCATGGCCACATGCAATAAAAAGAAACCAAGTTCTGATGCACATGACACTGAATGAACTTTGAAAATACTGTGCTGGGGCTGGAGGAATGGCTCAGTGGTTAAAGCGCTTGCTTAGCAAGCGCTAAGTCAAGAGCTAAGCACCCTAGTTCCATTCCTCAGCACCACATAAGCCAGGAATGGTGGCACACACCTGTAATCCCAGCACTCTGGAGGCTAAGACAGAAGGATTATTGTGAGTCCAAGGCCAGCCTGGGCTCCACAGTGAGTTCAGGACCAGCCTAGGCTACAGAGGAAGATCCTGTCTCAAAAAAAAAGAAAGAAAGAAAGGAAAAGAAAGTACTGTGCTAAGTGAAAGAAGTTTTATGATTCCATTTGTATTAAATGTCTAAAATAGGCAAAACTACAGAGGCTAAAAGTAGATTAGTGGGTTGGCTTAGGGCTACAGAGTTCGGAGGAAATGAGAAATGACTGCGAAGGAATACAGAGTTTCTTTGGGGATAAGAAGAAACTTTCTCAGACTCTACACAACTCTGCAAATATGAAAAAACTTTGAATTGTGCAATTTAAATATTTGCGTTTCAAGGTATGTGAATTTCATCTTAATACGGCTTCTAAAAAAAAATTAGTGCCAGAAATAACTTCAGCCTGAAATCAGGGAAAGAAAAGCTACCAGGAGATGGGAGCGTGAAGGTGGCATGTAGGAGGATTTGGAGAAATTGAGTGAATGAGAAGCAAAAGGAGATATGGGAAGATTTTACTTTTTGCTGGCAAGGAAACATCACATGAGTGCGCTTTAGCCACAGGTGCTAGGGATCCAGTGGGGAGCACAAAGCTGAAGACAGACAGAGAAGACTGGTGGAGCAAGGTCACGAGGAAAGCAACAAGTTACGGGATCTAGATCCCATTTACAGGATCATGATTTTGAATATAGGTGGAAACTTCAATCGTGAAAGCAGAAGAAGGGAAAGACGGATGCAGAACTTAGTAGTGTAACTGGCAAAAGCATCTGCATGATTTTTAGAAACCTGTAAATAGTCCCTGCTATTCTGTCAGGCCACACTGCAGTCTTCCCTGTTCATGCCTGGCCAGAACATGCTCCACGGGTCCCTGTCCTCCTCCACATAGTCGAAAGCTGGCTATGGGGACTCTCTTTATTCTCTGGCCACCAACTGCATTTCACTTGATAAGGAACACCAGCAAAAACAGGAGAGCTGCAGGAAAGAAAGCGTGATGCATTTCTTCCCCACTCTCTCGCTGCTTGGAGGCTATTCTCCAATTTTGGTCTGAAACCACACTTTAGCCCAAATCAACCTAACTCTAAAGTCAGTGTCAGGCATGTCATGTTCCCAAAACTGACTTCTGCCCTGAGAGTTACTCGGCTTGCCCTGTTCTTACAACTTATTTTCTGCCGTCACGGTAATGGCCTGCTGGATGGTAGGTTTGTGGGATCTTAAATCACTCCACATCAAAAGAAAAGATAATTCAAGTAAAATCTGAGTAAAAGGTAAAGCTAGCTAAACCTTAAAACTGAACTTAGAAAGTAAGGAAAGGTAGCAACTTCCAGGTTTCTGAGTAACTTAAAGGGAAAGTAGGTAAAACCATGAGAAAAGAGATAGAGCTCTGGGACCACACATAGGGGGAGACAGTCATGACCCACTGACAGAGCCACAGAAAATGTCAGCACTGGGTTGAAGACTTCGGTACAATAACACTAGAGGATGACTATGGGCTTCAGCTGCTAGACACTTACAAATCTTTGGAGTACAGACTGTTAAAAAAAACTGCTTCATGTCCACTGTCATTTCATATTTTAGGTTTATGAGTCAGTATTCCTGTGATTATAATAAACACATGCATACCTCATTGAAGGTCAACATATCTTCGACTTTGGTAGCACCACTTTCAGGCAAGGAAATTAACACGGTTTCAGCTATCTCCTTTAGAACTGTATCTATATTCATTTCATACAAGTCATTGACCTGCCAACAATTTAAAAATGTAAAAGACTTTAAAAGAACTCTTTTTCTCATTAGTGCTAGGTTTTTATCCAAAATGTACTTGATATGGCATGTTGGTGGTATAGTGGTGAGCACAGCTGCCTTTCAAAATGTACTTGATTTATAAATTAATTTAGAGGACTAAATCTAAAACTTGTAACCTGAGCCAAGCATAATTTGGCAAAAACATTAGGAACACATGTGCAAAGAAAACTTGCTATGGAACAGCAGCAGCTACATGTGCCATAATCTCACATGCATTATCTCATTTGATCCTCCACCCAACAATTGAGGCATTAATATCCTAGCATTTTAAATACAGACACCAAGACTCAGAGAAGGAAAGAAACACAGTGAGAAACATAGCTAGAAAACAGCAGAGAATCCGGCTCTGAGTATCCACATCTAAAGCCTCTGAGTTTGATTAGGACATCTGAAGAGAAATTCATGGCCTCTGCAGCAAACATGTCAAAAACCAACACTCTTCATTTGACTACAGTGAGCTCCGTCACGTGAGAACCAGAGGCACCACAGCAGTCCACTCTGTCGTCTTCGGCAGGCTCAGTTACTCATTTCTAGCCTACAGTGTGCAGCTGAACCATCATTTTACTATATGAAAAGCAGAGTAATTCAGGAATAAGGACAAGGCAATTGAGATTTTAAAAAACCCAAATCAGTAAAAGAAATAAAACTTTTTTTGTTTAATAGATGTTTAAAGTCATACTGCTTAAAGAGCTTCTATGTGTAATTAAACCCTTGCTTACATTCTCAGTATTAATGTATGCAGCTTTTAAAAAATTAACCATTTTTACCTTCCTTAGAAGTTGACTGAACATATCCAAAACAGATTCCACTTCCTGAAAGAAGCTCTCCAGCGTTAAAGATGACCACGTTAAAATGGTAAGTCCTTGTCTCAGCACAGATTCCACCTAGGAAAAGACAAAAGATAATGGCTCCTGTTACTGACAGGAGCATGCATTATAGAAAAGATTTTATTTCCTGCAAATATTACTGGTTATATTTTCTTAATTATATTCTCCTATCATTATCTCTAATAAAGATGACATTTTGTTTTAAATCATCCTTGGCTGTCAAGGAAGCAACTCTGAATTTTTAAAACATGTTCATGATTTTGACTTGGTTATTCTTCAAAGGCAACACATTTGTACAAGAAATCACTCAAGGATTTCTGGTCAAGATAGTGGCTGAATAACAGAGCTGCACAATGTTTCCTCATAGACCCACTTAAAAAGTTCAGAATATAGGAACTGGATGAATGGCTCAGTGGTTAAGCACTTGCCTAGCAAGTGCTACATCAAACGCTAAGTACCTGAGTTTGATTCCCCAGCACTACATAAGCCAGACGTGATGGCACATGCCTGTAATCCCAGAACTCAGGAGGCTGGGGCAGGAGGATTGCCATGAGTCTAAGGCCAGCCTGGGGTTCATAGTAAGTTCAGGACCAGCCTGGGCTACAGAGTGAGACCCTGTCTCAAAAAAAAAAAAAAAATGTTCAGAATATAGTCAAAAGCTACCTGTTCAATGTAGGTAGAACAGGGAGAAGCTCCCCAACAATTGAAAGGAGGCCACAGGAATGCCAGAGACCCCACAAAACACACTGGAATCAGAGGCAAACAGCATCACAGGAAGCTGCCCCAAGCCAACTACCAATGGCTGGGAGCTACCAGCATCCACAGATGGAGGAAAGAAAGCCCGCTGGAAACCTCTGACCAGGTAAGCATCGATCCAGAAGAAGAATTAACAGCAGCTGGCAGCCCCAAGCCTGAGGGTAGTGCACACTATAAATGCACTGTAAGTCCCCCCTAGCAAAGGCCTCCTGGAGCCCAGATTAGAAGCAGCTCTGGCAGCCTCAGCAGAAAATGACATAAGTAGGAGCCATTAAAAAATAAAAAATAAAAAAGAGCCAGAGACTGAAGTGATTAGGGTAAAAGAAAGCTCAGAAGAGCACACCAGGGGCTTAGGGGTCACCTTTAAACAGTGCCTAGAAAGAAACTGGCACAAGAGACAGTTGTAGAGAAGAGAGAAAGGCTGCTGACCTCCTGAATGACTCCGATGGTAATGGGAGGATCTTCGAGGGTGGAGAGCCCTGTCCCTGTGGGAGGGAAGCCAGGACAGGTGGGAGAGCTTTGCTGAAGGGCTGGGGGGATTAAGACACCACCTCAGAAGCCATCTACTGTTAGGTAATCCATCACTACCTACTCCCAGCACAGAACTCAGAGGAAACGCAGCTCTCTCTTCCCCCCACACCCTCATAGCCATCCAAAGAAACCTCTCAGCTAGACTTTTAAAGTGAAGTTCCTCAAAAACAGAAACATGGCAAGAAGACAAGGCAACAGGACATACACAGAAATGCCTGAGATCCCAGAAATTAATTTCATGAGCCCTGAAATAGTGGAACTCATAGGGAAGTCAAAAATCAAATAAATGAGTCAAACAACCAATTCAAACAAGATATCATCAGAAATGCAAGCAATGATCACCAATCTTAAGGAGGAACTTACTAAACCAACAGGGTCCTCATGTATACAAAGATCACCGAATATATAGGAGCCACAAATAAAAAGTTGGCTGAGGTAAATAAAGAAATGCAAGATATTAAAGGAACATTTTGATAGAGAAGTGGAAATTTTGAAAAGAAATCTCGCTGAAATCCAGGATATGAAAAAATACATTTGAAAGCATAGGAATTCGTTTCAAACATTGTGAGGACAGAATTTCAGACCGTGAAGACAGGCTCAGGAAACAAATGCTATAACTAAGTGCAAATCCGAAAGTAGAAATGAACAAAGTAGTTGGATACAACAGATGACGGGTGAGTCAAAGAAAACCAACCTCACAATTATGGGTGTGGGAGAAAAATCAGAAGATAGCACCAAAGATATAATTTACTCCCTGAAATCATACAATAAAATTTCCCAAATCTAGAAAAAAATAATAATTTCCAGGTACAAGACGCTTATAGAACACCAAATAACCTCAACCTGCAATGAGACTTGCCATGACACATAGTAATAAAAAACCTCAGGAATACAATATAAAGAGAGAACATCAAAAGCATCAAAAGAAAAACAGACATTATTCTACTAAGGCAAACCAATTCAAATTGTCATAGACTACTCAATGCAAACTCTAAAGGCCAGGAGACCCTGGAGCAAGATCTTTCAAGCTTTAAGGGACAACAAGTGTCAACTTAGGTTGTTGTATTCACCAAAATGATACCTGAAAATTAAAGGAGAAGGAAAAAAATTTTCATAAAAAAAATCCTTAAAAAAAATTGCAAACATTAGCCCAGCACTGCAGAAAATGCTTGAAGGAATCTTTGACAGAAACAGAGAGACAAGTAGCACCAAAGAAAACGGAGGAAAGAGAAAGTATAACAAAAAAAATAGACTGGTATTTGAATCATTTGATTGGAATGCTACTTAAATAGTACCAGCTTTCTCATAAAATTTCTGAAACTTCCCCCCAAATTATGACTTCTGGTAGTATATTAGTTTGCAAAATATAATTATACTCAATGTGGGATATTATTATAAAATCTTAAAAATATGTATGCATGAATTTATGGACGGAAAGGTGATAAAATGATAAACCAAATCTGGCAAAATGTTAGTAATTAGTGAAATGTGAGTAAATAATTTATGAAAGCTTAAAAAATTCTGAAATAACTATGGCATTATATCTATTGCTTATGTGTAATTTACTCTTGTGATATAGATATGTTCATTTAATGTAGCAATTCACTTATTCAGTCTTTAATGTAAAGTTATCCTAAGAAAACTGATTGATGTAATGATAACTTGAATGTCTTTTGAATGTACAAACATTTACCATTCAGTACTCAGATAAGGGATTTGAAATTTAACTTCTTTTTCTTTCTTATGTTTTCTAGCCTTATGAATTTCACTGTCACAGTTCTTTTCGTATGTGAACTGGTGGGTGAGGCCATGTTAAAGAATCTCAACAAAGATATACTAAGACACACACAAAAAAGAACTTTCAGCAAATCACCCCAGTATAGGGCTCTGCTGGACCCAGAGAAGAGACATCAAGATACGGCCACAGTGCCGGCCATTCTAGGAGTAGGAAGCTGAGCTTGAATATGTTAAATATCCTATGGTTTCTTTAATTTGGGATACCCAGAATACAGGCATTCTATAGAACCAAATGATGGTGACAGTGAGCGTTATGGGGGATGGAGAGGGTGTGGGAGGGCCAAAAACGGAAAGGGTCTGTAAAGTTGATGTGATATATCTGTGCACAAAATAGTCAAGTACATTATAAACATTATGTAACACAAATATAAATAAAATGGAGAGAAAAAATCATTCTACAATATGCATGCATGCATGCATACACACACACACACATAACAGAACTATAAAGCTGACCTAGAAAGACGAAGGGCCTAGGCAATGATGGGCAATCCAAGGTCCACAATCTGTAGAACTGGTAGCTAATTTTAAATAACAATAAATCTGCATAAACTTTCAGCATTACTAACCTTCTTCATTTTAGGGGTCATCAGATTGACAAACACAGAGGGCACTTCCTGGCACAAATTATCATAATACTGCAGAAAATCCTGTGAAAAGTCAAAATGGCATAGTTTACCTTATTTCACTTTAAAGCACCCATCACACTTTGATTCTGACGAAGGTTTCATACGCCTGTTTCCTCATAGTTCTACCTTCACAGAGGCTGCTCATTTTAATTTATACTGATGTACCACATTTTTTAACATCTACAAATAATCTCAGCATTCCCTTTAAACAACAAAACAATGCTTTCTAAATATTCCCCATCTTTGTTCATTTTCTTTTAACTTGTTAAAACATATTCAATTTATCTTTTTATTTTTTTGAGACAGGGTCTTGCACTGTAACCTAGGCTGGTCCTGAGCTTACTACTATGTAGACCAGCCCGGCCTCAAACTCAGTAATCCTCTTACCTCAGCCTCCTGAATGCTGGGAATGCAGGGGTAAGCTACTATGCCTGCCTAATTTTACGTGGTGCTGGGGTATTAAAATCCAGGGCCTTGGGTATGCTAAGCAAGCATTTTAACTTGAGCTACACGCACAGCCAAAATACATTCAATTCACTACATGATTCTTTTTCCTTCCTATAATTATTTCATTAGTGTATAGCTGTAACACACAATAATTACATCTGTTTTGAGGAATTAGTGCATCACGTCATTTTTTACTTCGTCTGCCCCCCGCCCACCCATTTCCTCTGTCCCTTCTTCCTCTCCCATCCCTACAAAGTCTGCCTCCCTGATTCCCATCATCTATCTTTTGTTTTGCTTTTTAAATTATTTATATTTTGGGTGTCTCATATAAGAGAAACTGTATAACAGTTTACCTCTGTTTCTGATTCATGTCATTTAGCATAACGTCTCAACTGCACCCTTTTCCTACAGATAACATAAATTCGCCCTTTATGCTTCCCTGGGCTCCATTGTGTACACCGTATTTCCCTTTTCTGCCTGTTGGTGGGCATCTGGGCTACTGCCACGATTTAGCCATTCCAAGCTGTGCTGCTATAAACACAGCTATGCACACCTGATTGCAACGTGATGTCCTTAAGCCTTTTGGAAAGATACCCAGAAGAAATATAGCTGGATCAAAAGGAATTTCTATTCTTGGTTTTTAAAGAAATCTTCATACTGATTTCCACAGTGTGTCTACTTAGTTACAGCCCAATCAGTGTGGAAGCATTCCATTTTCCCTGCAACCTCATTGGCATTTGTTGGTTTTTTAGTTCTTAAAGACAATCATTCTTCCTGAGAGCAAAATGATCTCAGCCTTGTTCTGGTTTGTATTTCTTTAAATAGCCCAAGATGCCCAACATTTTTTTCTATGTACTTACAGGCCGTTTGTACTTTTTTTGAGAAGTATCTAACTCATTTCAATTACTATTTTTCAAAAAATAGTACTGAAGATTCTATCTAGAGCCTTCACATTGAACTACATCCCCAGCCTATTTATTTATTTACTTATTATTTCAAGATAGGATCTCACTATCCATGGTGGAGCTCAATTTTGTAACTGTCTTGCTTCAACCTTCGAGAGTGCTAGTATGACAGCCCTGTGACACCCTGCCTGGCATAATCACTCATTTTTCGATTGGGTCTGTTATTAGTTTGTCGAGGTCTTCATGTATCCCAGATATGCGTTCTCTGTCTGAGGAATAAGCGGCAGCGTTTTCCCATTCTGCACTGTCTTCTCACTCTGTGGGTTGTTTCCTTTGCTGGACAGAAGCTTCTCATTCGGCACAATCCCATTTGTTGATTGTGGGTGTTATTTCTCATGTAACTGGGGTTCTGTTCAGACCATTCTTGTCTGTCCTCTTGCCTTCAAGAGCTCTACTTATTTTATCTTCCAGCAGACTCAGTGTTCCTGTTTTCATAACTACGTCGTTGGCCTATTTTTATTTGAATTAGTATTGAGTAAAAGGTATGAATGTAGATTCATCTCTCTGCATATGAATTACCAATTTTCCCAGCACTATTTGTTAAAAAGGCTATCTTTTCTCCATGATCAAACTTGATTTTTGAATCTAAATAAATTTAGCTTCTCCACACAATCAGAATTAGTATTTTTAAATTTTCTTTTAGACAGTTTTTAGAGCTGAATCTGTATGATCAATTTATAATTTATTGCACTATATAATGGGAGATGTAGAGTTACATTACTCCTTCTTTCCCAAGCTAATATTACAGTATTTTAATTTTTACTTAATGTTTTCAAAGTTTTTTATTTTTTTCCTTTTTATCTGTAAGTTGTAGTTGAAGTTTTATCAATACTTGACTCATGGCAGAGGACTCTTTCATGACACCAACCAATGCTAACTGAAATCCTGTAAGACGCACTGTAAAACTTCTAACAGCACTTTGACATTCAAAAGTCCAAAGTCACAACTAGCCAACATAAAAACCTACTTTTTTCTACTGTCTAATCCTGTTTCCACAATGCTAACGCTCCTCTGGGTTTCTGGAATGTTTTTACTCTTCTCTGAAAAAATATACTATTTTGGTAAAAGCTGAAGAAAGCACAGTCATAAATGACTGTGACTTTACATTAGGGAAATACAGCACCAATAATGCAAGACACAAAAAAGGGAATGAATACCTTCACAAAATTTCAAATGTTTTTATTTTAAAGATCATTACAATAAAACAACTCCCAGAATGGGAAAGAAATTTTTCAAATCATATATCTGAGAAAGTACTGGTATCAATAATGACCTGTCACAAATTACAAATGAAAAAGGCAAATAACCGTGGTTGGATGCATTGGTGCATGTCTGTAATACAAGAACTTTGGAAGACTGAGGCAAAAGAATCACGAGTTCAAGCCCCACCCTAGCAACTTAGTGAGATCCTGTCTGAAAATACAAAAGAACTGGGCATATAGCTCTGTTTGAAGGCCCTGGCTCAATCCCCAGCTCGGTACGGAAAAGAAAAAAGTTTTAAAATGTGTAAAGGATATGAATAGACATTTCTCCAAAAATCTATCTACAGTCAAAATCTCATGAAAAGATGGAAAATATATATCATTAGCCATCAATAAAAATGCAATGAAAACCCACAGTGAGATACCATTGTGCATACAGCAGGATGGCTCAATCAGATGAGTAATAACATATATGTAAGGAGGCAGTGAAGCTGGACTCCTCATCTACAGCTGCTGGTAGTGCAAATGGTGCAATGCTTTGGAAAATGTCCTGGGAGTGCTTCAGAATGCTGAACATGGGGTTGCCATTACTGAAACCCAGTGAGTTTACTCAAACACACACACACACACACACACACACACACACACACACGAGAAAGAGAGAGAGAGAGAGAGAGAGAGAGAGAGAGAGAGAGAGAGAGATCCAAGACAAGGAAAACATTCATCCTTATAAAAGTGTGCACACAAATGTTCACAGCAACATTACACACAATCACTACAAATTAGAAACAACCCAAAATGTCCATCCACTGAGTAGATGACCTCACTGGTATATAATGGTCCCATGGAATAATTTTTTAGCCACCAGAAAGAAGTATCTACTGACATATTTTTAAAAATGGACAAACTTTGAAACCATTAAGCAAAAGAAACCAGTCATAAATGACATGTGATCCATTTGTATGAAACATCCAGAACACAGACACCAGAGGCAGGACGCAGGCTGGCGGTTTCCGGGGTCTGGGAGGGCCGAAGGAGAATGAGGAGTGAGAGACAATGAATATGAGGTTTATGTCTGGGGGAAAAGAAAATGTTCTAAAATTGATCATGGTGAAAGTCATTTCACTTTATGACTACACAAACCATTTAATGGTATTCTTCATTGTGGTACTGCAGGTGGCACACGGGGCCATGACACTAAGCTAAATTCCCATCCTACTTGTAATTTTGAGAGAGGGTCTCACTAAGTCTAGGCTGGCCTCAAACTTGTGATTCTCCTGCCTGAGCCTCCCAGAGTGCTGGGATTGCAGGCTTGTGCCACAAGGCTCAGTTTCAATTCCATACTTTAATTGGGCAGACTGTATGGTACGTGATCATATATTTTAAGAAACTTGTTTTGGAATATTTATTCCAATACTCACTTTTTTGTTTAAGTTGCATATTAATATTTTTGTAATCTTTAATTTATTGTAACTTCTAACTGGGTAAAATTTCTGATGTTCTTGTTGCCATTTGTTTCCAAACAAACTTCATTATCAACTTGTTCTTATACCCAGATAAGGACATTAATTTATTTAAATGTAATGACATTTTGACACTGTAAGTTCATATGACTACCCAAAAAGAAAAAGGACAAATCTTCATTTAGTTGTTATGTTATTGATTACAAAAGTAGTTCATTCATTTTGCACCAGAGCAAATAAAATTCTTTCTCTTACTGAGTAATCAGCTATTCCATTAACTTCCGTATATTTATCTTATAACCCATATTTAATCAAACTTAGATTACAATCTTTGCTATTGTAAATATACTGGAAAGAATGTCTTCACACTTATGTAACTTCCTGTATTTCCAAAATACATATGCAA
Organism: Ctenodactylus gundi; assembly: GCA_004027205.1. NCBI lineage: Eukaryota > Metazoa > Chordata > Mammalia > Rodentia > Ctenodactylidae > Ctenodactylus > Ctenodactylus gundi. The sequence continues at coordinate 31,462 of PVKB01006988.1, read as the reverse complement.
AGCTGCTGTGGTTTGGATCTGGAATGACCCCAAAGGCCTCACTGATTTGGATGTAGTGGGAAAACTATGGAACTGGGAGTTTTGGGGAGGTAGGGCCTGGCTGGAAGGGATAGTTGCTTGGGGCTTGACCTGGAAAGATGGTGTCGACTTGCTGAGACTGGAGAGAGCCCAGGGCAGAGCTTTCAGGTATGTGTCTCTGATTTGCTATTTTCACTTGTTACCTAGAAATCTAAATCTAATTTCTGATTCTCTTCTCACTCTCTACTTTCCATCTCTAAATTTCCTTTTGTTCACAAGTCAGAACTTTGATTCTGTCAAAAATCAACGTGGTAACAAATTATCCCTTGGCGTCAGCTTATCTGAAAGAATACATTTTTCTTGCACCGTAAAATCTCTTTCAAAAATAGCGGAATACAGTATTTATCTTACCTGCAAACGCAGTTTGTCTGCTTTCAATTTACTTTCCAATCTTAGCAATCGCTTTGCCTGTTCCGGAACATCCAATTTCATTTTTATCATGCACTTAGTTTCCCGTACAACTTCCAAAATTTTTGGATCAAAATTAACGAGCAACTTCCCTGTTTCTGGATGTCTCACAAAAAGTGTTGCATGTAAAGCTACAAGTAAATGATTATGACGTTACTTATTCTGAATTTCCCCTCTGATTCCAGCTCTATTTATATAACATGGCTATCTGCACCACTGAACTACTAACTCCTCAAGGGAAGAACAATAGCTTTGGATGCCTGCGGAGCCAAGGCACAGTATCTCAAAGACTAATGAAGGCAAAGTGTCTTCAATGTCATTAAATCAGTTCCAGAGAGAGAAAATTTGACAAAATCCAGCCAGGTGGTGCAGGCACGTAATTTAGCACTCTGGTGGGCTGAGGCAGAAGAATCACAAAAATCTGAGCCCAGCCTGGGCAACTTGGTGGGATCCTGTCTCCAAACTGGGAAACAAGAACCTGAGCTAGTGATGTAGCATAGTGCAAAGGCCTGGGGTTCCCTCCCTAGCATCAAAGTGGGGGGTGGAGGGAGGGAGACAAAGAGCTGATAGCCTTTGTACTGTGAACTGAGATACTTTTCAGTAGGCCCAGGAAATCCATAGTTTGTTTTTACGGATTATGACTTAACTCCTAAAAAAGAACCAGAAGTTGGGCATATTGTACAGATTTCAAAGTCTTTACTATCCTGATCCCAAAATGGCTTTTTAAAAGATTTACTTGAATTGAATCTTTATCCTGAATTTCTGATAACTAAACTCATATCAGCAAGAAATAGTCACCAAAAACACTGAGTTGTGAATTTGTAGAAAGGAGGATACTTTCTGGCTTACATGAGCATCATTCACACAAATATTCGGCACTTGTGGCTGTGCTTCTCATTAGGAATTGACATATATAATCCAGACTGGTTCTTACTGGGCAGCTTTAAATTATCTGTTATCCTAACATGAATTACTTCTAGAGGCAAAATATTAAAGCATTCACGGACTTGTATGTGTTAGCTCAAAATACATACTATTTTAATAAGTAACATAAAAATTTCAATATAATCTTAGAATCTTCCAAGTTTCACATTACTCCATAAAATGTGGCAGCACCAAATTTCTAACAAGATAAAATGGACTCTTTATGTCTTTTAAGTTACCTCACTGCACAAAATTAGTCTTGACAGGTCTTAAGGGTGCAGATTTCATAAGGATTTCAACCAAGAATTTTGTTCAAATAATTTTGAATCTCTTTTAAAATTGGGTTACAAATCATTTGTCCTCCCAAGTAGGTTCCAAAGTCACTTTGAACACTCATTCAATAAAGTCATCCTTGCTTTAGATTACTGAGCTTGAGCTGGAGGAATGGTTCAGCAATTAAAGCACTTACCTAGCAAGTGCTAAGTACCTGAGTTCAATTCCCCAATGCCACAGAAAGCTGGGTGTGGTGGCACACGCCTGTAATCCCAGCACTCGGGAGGCTGAGGCAGGTGGACCGCCATGAGTCCAAGGCCAGTCTGGGCTCCATAGTGAGTTCAGGACCAGTCTGGGCAACAGAGTGCAACCCTGCCTCAAAAAAAAAAAAAAAAAAAAAAAAAAAAATACTGCTGATCTTCAGCAAAAGGACAAGAACATCAGCCATGTGACAAGGTTGGGCCAGTAGAGACAGCTGAGCCTTTCATTCCATGTGAATCAGTGTCAGAGAAACTGAAAGCAGTCCACTAAAAGGACACTGACACTGGCCTCCTAATTACTACTCGAAGTTCTTACTGGGCTACACACAGCCACATCAATGGAAGTCTAGGCACACACAGAGAATTTGACTTCATATAATTAGCTCTACTTGTGATCGCTCTCCTGGAGCCAACCCATTACCATGAGTCTATGGTCTCCACTGATATTCTCAAGGGGAAAAAACTTTCAAGAAAGCTTGATATAATGGTCATCTATCAAGTTAATTCTCAGTTCGGCATGGTGGAGCACACCCCAAATCCCAGAGCTCTGGGAAGCCGAGGTAGGAGGATTCACAACTTCTAGACCAGTCTGGGCAACTTAGCAACTTAGTGAGACCATGTCTCAAAATCAAAAATAAAAATAGGCTGGGAATGTAGCTTGTTGTGAAGCCTTCAGTTTGATCCTCAGTACCACTGAATACATACATACATAAATCCATACATAAATTTTAAAAAGGGCTTGGGAACATAGCTCAGTGGGAAGGCCCTGGTTTCAAACCCCAGTTAATTGCAAAGGGAAAAAAAAAAAAAGAAGAAGATGCACTAAAAAAAATGACTGAGCCTTACTTACTGGACATTTTAAGTATATTTATAAAGAATCTTCCTTTATCTGGCACCAATCTTTACACTTTCAGAAGGAGAAGAGTACGAGTTAAGTGAATAGATTTGGGAGCTTAACTCCCTGGCTTTACTACTTATTAGCTGTGTGATCTTGGACAAGTCATTTTTACCCCTCTGTGCCTCAGACTCCTTGTTGGTAACACAAGGGCTATTATAGTTCCTCAAAAGATATGGACATATAAATGGACATATAAAATGCTTAGATAGACCTACTGTATAGTAAGCCCTGGCTACATGTTAGCTATGACCAGATAATACACAGTATTCTTAAAATGTGTAGGGGAGAAAAGTAGATATGTAACACAAAAAGTGACATGAAAAGGAACCACCACATATTGATAAAAAAAAGAGTCTTTGGGGACTCTGGAGAACAAGGACATTCTTTTCTGTCAGAAAGAATAACAAGAGCTTTGTGGAACATGTTTCTTTTAAGCAGAATAAAAGGACACTGAGGGGAAAAAAAAAACCCCAACAGGACAAAAAAATAAAGTAGAAAAAAGTATGTGGCATTGAAGAAGCAAAACAGTACACATTCCATACTTTAGTTGTTACAAATCTCTTCTGCCATAAGAGAAATGCAAATCAAAACAACGCTAAGATACCATCTCACTCCAGAGAGAATGGCTCATATCAACAAATCAAACAGCAATCAATGCTGGAGAGGCTGTGGGGAGAAAGGAACGTTCCTGCACTGCTGGTGGGAGTGTAAATTCATTCAACCACTCTGGAAAGCAGTATGGAGAGCTCTCAAAAGACTAGAAATAAATATCCCCTTTGATCTGGCGATACCCCTCCTGGGAATATACCCAAAAGAGGCCAAAACAACCTACAACAGAGATATATGTATACCCATGTTCATAGCAGCACGACTAACAATAGCTATAATATGGAAGTCACCAAAAAATCCATTAACAGACCAGTGGATACACAAACAGTGGTATTTACACACAATGGAATACTACGCATCTATAAAGTCCAACAGCGTGGAGGCTTTTACAGGCAAATGGAAGAAACTAGAGAACATCAGGCTTAGTGAAGTGAGTCAAAAGCAGAAGGTGAAACATCAAATGGACTCTCTGATATGAGAGACCCAGACCACAACTATCTCATGGAACTTTAAATGAAAGACAAAGCGAAAGAGGGGGG
>PVKB01006988.1:0-27373 GCA_004027205.1 Ctenodactylus gundi | reverse complement strand
CCTGACACCTCTTTCAGGGTGCTGCTTCCACCAGAACTCACAGGGTCCTACCTACAGCATTATCAGACCTACAGCTGGCCTGGGAAGAGCTATGGTGGGAAAGACCCTGTGTAGGGCCTGGGGTGCTGTCCTTAAGGATTCGGGTATGCAGGGAATCAATGGCCTGTCCTGTACGTAGGTGCCTCTAATGTCAAGACTATGTTATTTCTGGAATAAATAAGGAAAAACAGAAATAGCCTGTTCCACCCTCATTCCAAGGAATCGACTGACAGATTTTTTACGCTTCCTCTGCCAAAGGTTCCGTACTCCACTGTAGTATAGATCCTGGTTTGGGGAAGAAAAAGCGTTCCACCAGCGAACATTCTAAGAGTTCACCAAGATCATGGACAAGAGCTTATGGTTGAAGATATGGTTAAGAGATGAAGGTTAAGATGCACCAAAGTAGGAAGCTGAACTGACTGACAATCAATTCCACACAAAACTACATCCTAGAATCACCCTTCCCCCACGCTGCACTCTGCCCAAAGCCTCAGCCACATATCCCTGGCCCTGCGGGGCATTTCAGCCAACCTTCACACTGACACGTAGTAAGCACTGGCTATTACATATGGCCATTATGTAAGCCAACCTATAGCCCACCAGCTTTTAGCCTTTGGTTTTGTTTGGTTTTGTTTTTGAGTGAAGAGTAACTGACCTGTGCCACTTTATCTATAAAGTATACATTGTAACATAGTTAATGTATATCACTACTAAGACTTTTACATTTTTCATTACAACATTTAAAAAATAAGAGCAAAAAATATGACATAATATTAAGCAATATTATTTTTGCAGCTTAAAGCTAAATTCAATAATATAAAAAGAAAGAGGGGGGAAAGGAAGCATGGCTATAATTCTTATTCCCTGATCACAGTTGAAACTTGAAAGTGTGACACAATAAAACAGAATGTCAAAACCTTCATACATCTGTGGAGAAATATCCATTAATTTTTTTTACTTTTCAATACTATTTTTTTCTGGGGAAAATCATAATTGAAGTATATCAACTTTAAAGCCATGACAATTTTTGCTTATGAAATCCTAACAATAATGACACCAAATAAACCATTGTGCCATCCTACATCTAAATTTTAGCTACCCTAAGACTACATGAAAAGAATATGAAATATTGTCAAGAACCACGAACTCAATTCAGAAGCACCAGCCCACCATGAGCTTTGCCACATGGTTCATACACACCGTACTCTAACTGCGAAGTCTCTTTGATCCAGGCCATGTGGTAGACCACCTCGAACTTCACCAGCACATAGGAGATTTTGTTATACTGACGGATGATAGCTTTACCTTCTGAACTGGACAAAATTTCTGAGTTTTTCTGTTTATTTAAAAACAAAAGTACAGTGTAAGAGTTTGCCAACAATTCTCATAGACTGATGGTATTTAAATGGTATCAAATAGTTTTGCTATCAGTTTAGATTTTTGCTCAGAGTAAAACAGACATAGGGAAGACTACAGAAGCTACAGACCACAGTAGGGAACCATGACTAGTGGACATGGGCACTGGAAAGGGGCAGAAGGGGTTCCATAGGAGGGGCCTCTGGTTCCACAGCTGGCCAGGCCCTAGAAGTCTACTTCTGCCTGTTTTTCCAGGTAAGACACAACTGACTCATTTCTTTTTTTTTTTTTTCTTGAGTTGTCAGTGAAGACAAATCCCTAAGTTCAAACACAAATAAAGTATCCATATTTCAAATAATATAGATCAACTATGTAAAATCTGGAAGGTTTAGGTTTCAATTCATACAGGTTAAGGCAATTTCTACTATGCTACTGTTCCCACCATACATTCCAGTGAAAGCCTGGGTTGCTTCTTCTTTTTTTAATGATTACAACAATGTAATAAATAATGGTAGCCAAATAGAAACAGAAGCTTAATATATAAGAATGCACAAATGATAAAATTACTCTCAGTACTTCTGTCCTCCATTTATTCTGTTCTCTAATTAGGCTCAAATCACATCAAGCAAACCAACTCAGCTTCTCTGTCTATTAGATAAAAACAAAACTAAAACAAAGAAAAGAGGAAGTATTGGTTTCAGAATGGCAACATGGCCTAACGTGCCTGTTTCTCAGAAACCCACGACTCTCGAGGGCCTAGAGTAGCAACATACTACTCCATTGTGCCCGTCAGTTCTTCACACAGGCACACGCTCAGTGCATCTTCGCCTTCGCTACAAGTATCTCAGAGACCCACACACAGAGAAGCAAGCGTCAGCATAAGGCCAGTACTTTGTTGTGTTTTCAAAACAATTACTTTTTAAAGTCTTTGTAAATTATCTTGTGTTATCAAAAGACATATTGTTATTGAACTGGGTCATCTGCTAAACATGAAAGAAGTGACTTAGTCTCTCTCCAGTATTTATAAACTAAACTTTCTTTGCTCCATAAATGAAAAAATTCTAACTACTTTCCAGGCACAAATATTTCAGGATAAAACATATTTGTGATGTACTTTTGCATTAAGCCCACCACGATCCACATATTATAAATTTAGTTACTGCCTTACGAAGAAATAGTCGATGGGCTCGTGTATTCGGCGAAAGAGCTGCCTCACCCAAAGGATTTTCCCCGCTATGGGGGGCATGTTGCGACCAAGAGGGGGATCATCTTTTTGAGAATTATAAAGCTGTAATTTAAAATAAAGGGTTAATGTTTAACTTCAATACAATGGAGAAAACAAAAAAATTTACAGCTACACTTTTAAGTTGTTATACCATCATCCACATGCTGTACACAGAAGAGGCAGTCCACAAACACCGAACGCATCTCAGAGATGTTAACCTGAGGTGCTAAAACAATGTTTGCAACGAATGATACTTTATTCTCTTTTCATGACTTTTATTTCTATTTCATCTGTTTTTTTCTGCCCTTATCTGGAATTTTAAGAAGGTATTTAAAGAGTAAGCAGAGTCTTATATCCCTTATGACGGTTCTCCAAAGCCTGTATTTCTGTATGTAAGAATATTAACTTAAATGAACTTCCCAATGCACACACCTGAATACTACGGCAAAAAGACAGTTCTTAAGAGCAAAGGGGATGTGATTCTAGCTGTCCAGTGATGTCCCCTGTCAGCACCTTCCCACATATAGAGGGAAGACTCAAAGGTTCCCAAGCAGGGATAGGACTTCTCTGAAAAGCTTGACATATGATTAAGAATAGCAAAATTTTTTTCAGGATTGTTTCTTTTTGTACCGAGTACCTTTGTATTTATAAACACGACACTTGCCTTCTTAATAGCTTCAAGTTCAGCCACATAACACTGAAGAATTCGCTCAATTGTATGGTTGATTTCTAACTGAAGACAGGGAATGTTCAGCTTTTGAAATCTAAAAATCATTGAAGTTGAATAATTAAAAAGCAAATGAGAAATACACCTAAGAATTTCTGGAGAACTAGACATTCATTCACTGGACAAACACTCCCCCCAGCCTGCCCCAGCGTCCCAGGATACACAGTGATGGACAAGGCACGCGCGTTCCTAGCCTTCCCGGAGCACACGTGCCCTAATGAAAAAGGCAGGGGTCAGTCAGGAGCTGCATAAATATTTAAATACGACAAAGAAGCACATAATAAGGAAACTAGCAAAGTATGAGGAGTAGACAAACATTCCGGAAGAAAGTAACTGCCACAGTTAAGCTGGATAATCAACTTTTGGGGATGCTACATGAGTCGTGGAGGTGTGACCTTGGGTACTACGCCTGGGTATTGGCCCATTCCTCCCTGCTTCCCTGCCACCACTAACTCAGCAGTCTTGCCCACCACACCTTTTCATCACCATGTTTCTGTTTCGTAGCCAGCTGACCCTGAACTGAATCCCCTGAAAATGTGAGCTAAATTAAGCTTCTCTTCATATAAGCTGTGAGTGCCTGGCCCTGTGTCTCAGGGACAGGAAAGCTAACACCGTGACATTTAAACTGAGATTTAAGAGATGAGTAGATACAAGTCAAATTAAAAGGAAGTACATTCAGAGCAGCTCTGTCGGTGTGAATAGTCACAAAATCCCAAATAACCACTCACAGCAGCGACTGTCACCAAACAGCCACTTTGCTTAGGCACGAACTCATACACACCAAGCACCAGACCATAAAATGCTGATAAATAAAATAAACAGGTGACAGCACACTACTGTAAGTGTAAATACAGAGTGGCCAAGAAAGTGGCACTTTCCTCCTCTGCAGGAACTTCATGCATCAGAACCACATTCTGTTGGTTATGAATCTTCCAACGGTCCCTGAGGTGTGAGCCTTTACAGACTGGATCCACAACAAAGGCAGAATCAAGCCCAGATCCACCACCTCTGGGGAAGAGCCCCTAGGGGCCCTGATGAAAGTTTCCAGCCCTCTCCCAGCTGCAAACCTCAAACCTCTCATCTGGATGCCCTGCCCTTGGAAGGAACAAATGAAAAACGCTAAGACCTGCTCATCTAATATAAGATCACTTCTGGAAAAACTTTCCGTGTTAGGATTAAGCCTTACTTGTTCCTTTTCCACGAATACCTATGAAGTCAACCTCAAGTATATTATAGTTCTTTGACCACATGGCTGGGGAAAAGAAACATATGAAATAATTTCTTTTTTCTTTTTCTTTTCAGACAGGGTCTCACTCTGCAGCCCATGCTAGTCCTGAACTCACTATGAAGCCCAGCCTCACCTTGAACTCACAGCAATCCTCCTGCCTCAGCTTCCCTAGTGCACTACCACACCCTGCTTATGTGGTACTGGGGGACTGAATTCAGGTACTTAGTGCTTGATTTGGCACTTGCTAGGCAAGCGCATTAATGGCTGAGTTATTCCTCCAGCTCCAGTTCCATTTTCTTATTGAAACACTTTCTGCCATTAAAAAATAATAAATTAACATGCTGTATTTTAAAGCTTTTCTAGTCTATTTAGTGGTAATTTAAAGGTTCATACTTGTAAGTGTGAAGGTTTAGTAGGAGAGATTTTTGAAGACAAATTATTTGAAACTGTATTTTCAGATATAAAGTTATCCCACCAAAAATTACATTGCTTAAAGCATTATAAATACCTTTGAAGCAGCTGAAGAGCCCGCTGAGAAGATAAGATTTTTCCAAAACTACTGTTCATAAATACCTGCATTTGTACCTAAAATAAAGTATTATTTACATGACTTTTGGTGTAAGGAAAAGGTTAGTTTTGTTTAACAATTAATGACTTTCCTACAGAATCAAAATAGCTCCAAGCGCATTATGATCTTAGTTTCTAATAATAAAACGCACAGTCCACTGTGGCCCACACAGTCCACATGTGGCTACTGAGCACTGGAAATATCATTGCTTAGGAGTGGGATATCTGCAAGTGTAAAACACATTCTGGATCCCACAGACTTTGCTTTAGGAAAAAAGACAAGGTAAAACATCTTATCAATGATTTCTATATTAATAATATTAAAATTATAGGACTTTGACTACATGAGACTAAGCATACTATTAAAATTAATTTCACTTGCTTCTGTTTACATGATCCATGTCACTTCTGGAAAAGTTAAAGTCACATACATGGCTTACATCTGTAGCTTAGTATTGGGCATTACTGTCCCAGCATTTTTCTTTGGGCTACTTGAGATTTCTAAGCACTACACTAATGAAAATCAATATGCGACACTATGTGTCGCTATTGCACTCAGAACCTCTTTACCATTACTAAAGAGAAGCTTGAGGTAAGCATTTTTAATTTGCAGTGCCATAAATATTTAGTTCCCAACACATTTTGAAAGCAAATTCTATCCTACCCAACAAGCCCAATACAAAAAGTAGCAAATAAGAATATATTGGCACTATGAAGCTAGGCACCCTGCAATGCCTTGTGCTCTCCCCATGCACACTGTGGCCCTGACCTGCCTGGGATTAGGCAGGCCCCAACATCTGTGTTCTCCATGCACCCTGAGGCCTGGTGCTGCCTAAGGCCAGAATCTGCACTGCAGAGCTTAGTAGGTATGACCCATGCCCCATCAAGAGGGGAGCCCTGCACATCTTGTGCATCCCGTAGGAAGCATCAGCCTGGGGCCGCCAGGAATCAGCACTACTGAGGTAACCATACCCCCAAAGCCATATTTGCTCCCTGTAGTACACATACTGGCCTGGGACGAGACCTAGTGCCACAGAGACAAGCATGTTGCAGCACTTGGCTATATAACAAATGAAAAGAGAACCTTCTACACCCTCTGTCATAGGTGCACACCCTGGAAGGTGGGCCAGAATTAGCTTGAGAAGCTAATTCACCCCACAGAAGGCCTGAGAGTGCCCAAACTGGCAGTGCAGCCACAGAATAAAAGCTTTCCAAAGGCTGGCCAAGCAGCAACTCACAGGTCTAAAGGTGTGGAGAAGGTAGGCACTAATATCCCAAACATATTGCACAGCCAAAGAACAACACTCCCCATTATCAGAAAACAAAGATTGTAGAGAGAAACACTCATTAGCAAGATGAGAAAACACAGGTGCAAGATGTCTCTGAAAGTCCCCAGTCCACGAAGGGAGACCCAAATGGAACCACAGGAAGATTCAAAATTCCTAAACTTTGAAAAACTCAATCTACTGAGAAAATGTAAGACAGACTCAAACAACAACCGGCACAAGATACTTAACGAGCTTAACAAAGATTTAACTGAAGAGTGTAAAACAAATGCAAAGCTAACAGAGATACAGAAGTCAATACAGGAAGTGAATGAAAACTCCCTAGAGAATTCCAAAAATACACAAAGACAAAGAAAGCGCATCAGGAGATGGAGAAACCTCTGTGGGAAGTTCGGGGACATAATGACTCAAAATGAGGGGAGCACATCAGATCTTGAAGACAGGGCAAAAATAAAGGACTAAACTCTTCAGGATGCTCGAATAACACTAAGTCAACAGGAAATGGGTAACAAGAGGTTAGAGATGACTCAAAGAAACCAGAGTCATCTCAAAAGTACAGGAATACAAGAGAAATTGGAAATCCAACCACAAGCATTAAGAAACACAGGTGGCAGCCCGATGGCAGAATCAGTCTCACCCCTAAAACGGCAGGCTGCGTTGAGGAACGCAGACCCAGGAGTGGCCATGACCCTCCTTCCATGGAACCCCCACAGCAACAGGCAGCTGTAAGCCGGCTTCAACTGAGACCTGAATGCTTCGCACGTGAGACGGAAAATGAAGTCTATGACACCGATCCACTCAAACTAAAAAAGAAGCAAGAATTTTTAGAAGAAGGAGTCAGCCATGTGGAAATGCTATTTCACTGCAACTATTTGGCTTCAGCTGGTGGTGGATAAAAGCCAAAGTATCTTCCCAACAAAGTGATGATCTGGGATAACTTGAACAAGACGGCTGTCATTGAGATGGAGTTCTCCACAGAGGTCAAGGCTGCCAAGCTGCAGCCAGACTGAATTGCGCAGGTTTTGGACTCCATGATCACAGTGCTTACATTCACACACAATCTGCACCAGCTTTGCAACCTGCTACATCCCTAAAGGCCTCTGCATGCTGTGCCCCAATAGCAGCAACTTCTTGCCAGCCTGACCTTCCTGGGCACCCACACGGGCCATGTGCAGCTTGTGGGCCTTGCCAGCACAGACAGGCCACACGTGGAAATCCCTGAGCATGAGGATATCCTGAGCTGCACTGCTCTCAACCTGGAACTTCTCCAAGTTCCCGATGCCCTCGGGCTCTCCATGCACCTGTGCCTTTGGAACTTAGCCTAACACAGCCATTGTAAACTGTGCCGAAGGAGGCTACTACAGGTTCCTGTTCAACCCCAAGGGCAAATGCCTCGTGATGTGCATGCCCAGTTCCTTGAGGTGATCGACGATAAGCTGTGACCACATCCTACCTACAGGCCCACTGCCCGGTGCCCTGCAGACTCGGGGGCTCCAGGGGAAGGGCCTAGGGACAGACAGCCTGGGAGCTGGGTCTCAAAGCCATCCTTGGCTGGGCATTCCTGAGAAAGGCTCCATCTTCCAATCATTCTTCATCATGTACCACAGACATGTGGGGGCTTGGGTGGCCCAGAACCTGCCCACTGCTCCCTTCTTTAGTTCAACCATGATGTTATTAGTATTAGCAGTCTCTCTGAATCCTCATACCAAGATGATTAGACCTAGGATCAGCTGGACACAGATGGACACAGTGGAGTCTGTCTCTGAGGCAGATTCCATTACCTTCCTGAGCCTGCGGTGGGGTAGGTGTGAGGCCATCAGTCACCTCAGCACACATCGCCAGCCAGGCAGTAGGGAAAGGGGGGATGTGCAGCATCCCCAAGGCAAACACCACGTCCATGGGGAGCGGAGAGCCCCATCCTTGAGGTCAGGTCTTGAGGGACAGCTGGGACTATGTGCAGGGATCCAAGTAATGCAGAGGCTTTAAAAATTAGTAACAGAAGACAGTATCACTGAATTTCAGGGCCTTTCAGTGCCTAGTGCGTCCTCTGAGCCTGTGTGCGTGAGGGGTGCCTTAGCTGCTGTGTCCACCCCTTACCATCCCCTCAATATTTGTAAGAGTAGCCATACCCTTGCAGTTTTTAACATTTGGTAGGCTATGGGCTCTGTGTTGTCAGTGCTCTGTGAGGTTCATGTTTAATTCTCTTCAATTCCCTCGAAGAAGCATCATTTCACAGTTTGATTTCCAGTTGCAGACCTGGACAATCTGTGTCCCAAGCAGGTTCTCAGTTTTGCAGTTTCCTTTATTATCATATATCTACTCACTTTGTATGTGGTTTTCCATATCAAGTATGCATGTTGCCTTTATGTGTATCTAATCATGAAATTTAATTTTTCACACTTATTTGTACTGTTTCTTTTAAATAAAAGTGACTATTTTTGTTGTAAAAAATTTAAAAACTTATTCATTGAAGTCATAAGAAAAAAATTCACATATATATAAAGTAATAGACATATAAGTAACAAAGGCATATCATTCACCAATTAGGTATAACTAAAACAGAAGTTCCCCAAGACATATTATAATAAAAGTAACAGACATCCAGTGCAAAGAGAACACCCTAAAAACCGTAAGAGAGAAACACAAACATATCAAGGCAGTAAAGCAGACTTCTCAACACAAACTCTGAAGGCAATCCTACAACTGAACTCTATTTCCAGCCCAAAAAAAGAGTAGACATATGTTGGTCTTCAGGCATTCTGCAGCAAAGAGATCATTCCCTAGGGCTGAACTTGGGTTAACATTTGTCTGCAATAAAAGAGTAACCAAGGTCTGTGGGACCCTGACTAGGCGGAGGGATAAGTAAGGTAGAAGGCAGCCCAGACCCTGATAATTCCATCTCAAGAACAGCAGGAGTGGAGCCACTCCCTTCTGTCCAAGGCCCACAATGGCCCACAGCTCAGGTTTTGCTCTACTCAAATTCCCAAGTTTCCCCTACCCTAAGATCTTTACCAGAAATTCTGTGATCAGGTTTCAAAAGACCTGCCATGCAAATTAGGTGACTTTCAGACCCCAAACTTCCTCCAATCACAACAACCCACACTCTACAACCCTGGCCGACCCTCCTCCCTCCAACTGCTTATATGCCTGGCCCCCAAGGACAATAAAGGAGCTGTTACAATAGTCCGGTCTCCTGGAAATTCTTTCTTCTGTACTCACCAGCACCGAAGACCCTGCTCCCCAAGTCTTCGCTGATTCCTGATTACAGGTGGCCAAGGGTGGCCATGGACCCGAGGGACCCCAACAAAGCCCCAAGAGTGAAAAAAAATGTTATTGTCTCCTCTGTCATATTTTGCCTACTCCCTACTTCCTCCTCATCCTGCTGGTGTCCCTTTATCTATCACAGACAGGATGCAAGGCTTCCTCAGACACGTTCTCTGTAGCTACGAAGGCAGGTGTAGGGGCAGGGTCAAAGGGACAGTGATTCATGTTCCTTATCTGGTCTCAAATCTTTCCACACTTAAAGCATAATGACAAATTCTCTTTTAGACTGAAGAAAGAACACAGGCTTCTTGGCATAACAAAATCAAATGCAAATTTTAATGTCAATTAAAAATAAATCACAGCTATGGGACTGTAAACTGGTACAACCACTATGGAAAGGAGTATTCCTCAAAAAAAAGTGAAAATAGACGGTTCATTTGACCCACCAATAACCTCCTCTGGGTATCTTTCCACATCAGTTAAAAGTAACATTATTACAGAGAGATATGTATACCCAGGTTTATAGCAGCACAACTAACAACAGTGAAATTGTGGAAGATGCTGCAATATCCATCAATAGAGCAACAGATACAAAAAATGTGTATGTACACAATGGAATACTACTCTGCCACAAAAACAGGTAGATATGAATCATTTGCATATAAAAAGATACAACTTGAGACCATCTTGCCTAGTGAAGTGAATCAGACTCAAAAAGTTAAATACCGCACAGTTTCTCTAACACAAGAAACCCAGAACACAAGGAAATAACAGTCAACTTTGTGAGAGGTTAGGAGTCAGGGTGGATGAAGAAGGGCAGGAGGACGGAAATGGAGAAGGGAATGTGAAGCTGACACATACGTATGTGCCCAAAATTCTCAAGCTCAATGTAGCCATTGTGTATTGCATATATATATATATATATATATATATATATATATATATATATATATACTAATAAAAATGAGGAAAAAGGAAATAAAAATAAACCACACCTATAACAGCCTTTTGAGCTTCCATGTATTTCTGATATCTTTTATTGGATATGCTCATTTTTCATTTAAAAAAAAAACATTTTAGAGTGTCTTAAACTTATTCACATTGCAAGTATTCTCATTTGAGACAGTAGTTTAAAACATGGACATTTGCTACGTCAATATTCTTAATAGTACTGAGCAGTAGCAACTTCACTAAGTAAAAGCATATATAACTACTTACCTCTAAACTGTTGATTTTTGTTATAAATTCTAAGAAATCTGTGTCAAATTCTGTTCTTCTTGGATCCATAATGTCACTTTGTTTTTTCTTAATTCCTTGATATATATTTTTGAATTTTATTGCCAGAATATCTATCCCTTCTATTGTGGAATTGCTCAAGGATGAGTATGTTTGCACAATAGTTATCATTTCTTTAATCTTAAAAAGAAAAATATTTTTTTAAATGAGATATTAGGCCACTTTTCCAGAGTAAGTTCTTAATGAATCACTGACAAGGGAAATAAATGGATTCTAGACTCCCTTGGCTAAAACCAAGCAGAATTGATAAAGCAGAAGACAAATCTGTGCCATCAGTCATTGCTATAGTTAGATTATTTAATAAGACACATGGTATTCCATAAAATCCTGAGAAAGTTTATAATTTTTTCAGAAGTTAATCACCACTGGGTTCAAAGTTCTACTGTTCTTGTTGGCACTCACGGTAGTACACACCATCAGCATAAATTCCTTTAACATCCATGTTCAAGGAAAGAACTGGCCACAGAAAACTAAAGGAAAGTCACTTCAAATCACTCAAAGGCTCTGGGGCACTTTATACTATAGACTACCTCAAAATGACTTCCTACTTCACAAAAAAAATTTTTTTAAAGACTCTAGTGACCACCCACAAGTATTCAGTTCCTTAATCTTCCTCCAGGATTCCCCACTGTTATACCTGCTTTAAGAAGCAATGCTCAGAGCTCTCCAGCCAAAGCTTATTTTGTGAGAAAGGGAATAATTTATTTTCAGGGAATCTTCCAAATTTCATACACCATGTATAGCTCTTTTCCCACTCCTTCTACCAAGCCGTCAAAATTTAAACAAAGTCACTGTACATATCACCCAGAAGGGCCATCTGCATAGCAACTGTTGTTCTTGCTATTTCCTTACACATCCAAAAACTACTGAATCCAAACTAGAGGCCCCCTGGGATTCACAGCCAGCCTTATACACTTTACATAAACACTGGCACTATCTGGGTCTCTTTTTAACATGCATGTTCCACTTGCCCACCTTGTAAAGCAGAAACAAGTGGAAAAACTCAAAACTCAGAGCTCCCTCTATTACTATTAACTGCTATGCGACTGTCCAACTCTTATTCTACCTCCTAGCCTCAACAGCTAGAATCTGTAACAATATTCCTGTCATTAACCCATCACCTCTTTTGTCCACGGGCTTGATGAGGGGTTATTCTGATGCTGGAACAGCTGGCCTGTTACACTCCGGCCCTCTGGAATCAGCCCGTGGTGATCCCAATGTCACAGGGCAGCGACCTCACAGCCAGTCATGGTAATCAAGTTGCTTCTTCTGGCTTGTCCTTGTCTTGACTTTTCCATCAGCTCTCTCTTTATTATTTTGATCCTTTGTTCTGACAATCGATTTACAGTCCTTTCTCTGGCATCCTTTCCACTCCTTAATTTGCTTGGTCCACTCTTCTCAGTGTCACCATAGAAAATGACCTACCTCATCTACCTCTTCCAGCTCTACTTCTCACCCCTACGCTCAGGGTGAGGAAAATAAAGGTAAAAGAGACCTCTGCACACACTCAATCCTGGCTCTACAAGGAACACTACATACACCACCAAATTTACATCTGTGACAAAGACGTGTTTTAGGTACCCTGATGCTAACAGACCAGAACCTTCCTCAAAGGTCTCTGTCCAGCTCTAACGCCTCAGTTCCCCAACTGCAACCTAGTTCTGTCCTTTGACTTTGCAATTTGGTCATTCTGACTGTGATCTCAGCTTCCCCTACAAGGCTCTGACTCAGTCTGCCCATGGCTCTCCTTTTCAAGTGTTTACAGAGACAGTCCAACCGGGGCCCATTGAAAAGGAGGAAACAATCCAAAAGTCCATCATCTGATCATGGAGAAATAAAACATGGCACTGTATAGTATCCAGCAATAAAATGTAGTGCTGCAACGTGCATGAACTTGGAAAACACAAGGCCAAATGAAAGAAGCTACTTACAAATGGCCAAATAGGCAAATCTGTTAGAGACAGAAAGTAGACTGGTGATTGCTCAGGGCTGGGAAGGGAAGAGAATGAGGTAAGACAGCTAATGGGGACAGGAATTCTAAAAGTAATTGTTGTAATAGTTACACAACGCCGTGAAAATAATAGAAATCACTGACATACACTCTTTAAATAGGCAAGCTGTGTGTTAACTATGTCTCAATAAAGCTGTTAAAGAAAGAAATAAAAAAAGTCCCACAGAACCATGCATACAGGACCCCACTCAGTAAGCTGGTTTCCTTAATTACCCATACTTTCTGCCTTGGCTGGAGCACGAGATGACAAATTTTAAAAGGAAGGGGATGCTTTTAAGCACATGTGTCCATTGAAAGGTTGTCAACTTGTATGGATTATGTCCACATCTCCATTAGGATTAGGATCTGTTAACCACCCTAGATTGGGGATCAAGAATTGGTCGGGATTAGAATGTGAGTCATTTGAGGGCTGGCCAATGAGAGAAGAGCACCCACCCAGATGTGGGAGGGCCCACTGGAGTTCCAATAGTATAAAAGGAAGGAAGAGGGAAGATTTGATACAGCTTCTTCCTCTGGGAAAGCTCTCGACTTCACGATTGTGTACAGACGCCGACTTGCTACATGCCGCAAATCATCAGCACAGATTCGCTCCAGTCTCAACTTGGGCCTGTCTGCCCGTTGCTGCTCTTCAGTTGCCAATCTTCAGGTTTCGGTCTTTGCCTGAGATCTATAGCAGACTCTCACCTCACCGGCTGTCCTGCAGTCCCAGAAGGGAGATCTACTTCACGGCTGTGCAGCCATCTTGGACCATCTCTATCCTTGGATTTGTAAGCCTTCCTAATAGACTTTTTGTGATAAAATCTGTAAATTCTGTCTTTTGAACAAACCTAAACTAATACAGCACGTATAGGAAATTTCCTTCAATCTGTGTCATATCATCCTCTGACCTGATCCCTGATGATGACCAGAATCTTAAATACTAGCAGAAACCAGGAAATTTGGGAAAAGTATATGGGTGCTCAAGTGGTGTCTTTACAGACTTTTCAGAGGCTGACTTTATATGGGCTTCCCAATATTCCTGAAAGAAAATATAATTTCCCCTCAGCCTATCCTAACAAAAGTACAGAATTTTCCAACCATGTCTGCCCAATGAAGCCATCCCACACACCATGTTCAAGTGTATTCCAAACATACTGGCCAGGAAAGAGGAGACGCCTACACATCTGAACATCCCACAGCTACGGGGTTGGCCAGGTACTGCAGATAATTCATCTCATACTTTGTCTCAGCCTAATGTAAGAGCAGAAACTTTTAAGTTCAAATTTCATATATAGAGATAGAATTGAAATCTTGAGAGAAGTGAAAATTTGAAATAGCTCATGAGTATCTAGCAGAAGAGAGGAAGTAAAAATGAAAAATAAGTTATTTAACTGAACATGGTGGTGCATACCTGTAATCCCAGCACTTGGTAAGCTGAGGCAGGAGGACTGCCATGGATTTGAGAGCCTGGGCTATATAGTAAGTTCAGGATCAGCCTGGACTACAGAATAAGATCTATCTCAGAAAAATTTAAAATAAATGCAGTGACCTGTGAGAAACTTAATCAAATGAGTCACCTCACTAGTGAGACAAGGGACATGGAACAGCAATCCACAATGGCACTATATGAAGCATGAAATAACCAAAAGGTGTGATTCGGGGTAGACTGCTGGGACTACATAATGCTTACTTACCTTCTCCAGTCTTTTACAAAAAGCTTCAAATTTTCCAAATATATATGTTTCTGAAACCTGAAAAGACTTTTCTCCTGAGGATTCTAAAATCCGTTTCCTTGTTTTGTGAAAAGATGCCTGGTACTCTCTGAACAGAAAAATGCAATCCTATGAGAGAATTAAAAGGAGTGTCATGAGGAGTCTGGCAGTCAGAAACTCAACATTCTCAAAATGACACCATGGCTCTCTCTGAGTTCCTGAGTATTTTTCACTCTATTCATAAGAGTTTATCCATACTGACCACACTAGAAAATCCTTAACAAATCAGAAATACACATACAATCCTTCTCGTTACAGAATATACCACCTGCTCTATTTTACTAGAAAGTCATTCCAACTGCCTGTATTCACGAGACGACCACTGTTCCCGTCAAGCACTGCAAAATTGTTAGTTTGAGCCTATCACAAAGTTTTTCTTCTCCTTCCATCACTTTCAATTGTTCTCATTATCCCAGAGTGTCTCCAAATCCTCCTTGAACTGCAGATTATGTGCCTACCATCTTTAATGCCTCTTCTCATGTGTTTTTTTTTTTTTTCTTTCTGGTGCTAATAATGCTGTCTGACTTCCTCAGCTTTCTCACTGGTTTCTAATTTTCCTTTAATTTCCTGCTCCTTTCATTTTGCTTACACATTTACTTCCATCTCTGCTTCTTTCTTGGCTTTTTCTTTGAATTTTTTCAACAACATTCTCATTCATTTCACCTCTTTTCTCCCTTGTGCTTTGCTGTGTTCTGCTGTTCAATCCCTTTTCGATCATGATCATATACACCTTTCTTTTCCTCTGCATTTAAACAAGAAAATTCTCTCAAGGAACAAAAATTAAACCAGAACTATAAAATGATGAATTCATATTACCAAGTTTAGGAGCTCTAATTTTTAAATCTGACCATCATTCAAACACTGGGGAAAACATTTCTGACAGATTATTCTGTTTCACTTTCAAAGGCAACTGAGTTATCAAACAAGTAGGATCAGTATCACCAACACTCCTCTGTCCACGGGACCAAACATTTCACACATCCTACACAAATGAAGTCGTCACTGTCTCCTGTTTTATTGGTCCAGCGGCTGCTTTCTGGGAGGTGTTCCTGTGACTGCTGTCGGAGCTGCTGAGATGCTCTGGATGGGCCTCTGTGCAGCTTTCTGCCTCACACAGCCCGGGTCAAGAATTGTGCTATGATCCTGGTTCTTCCAATCCTTGGAACTCACGGTCGTCAGCATGAGAAACTTTTCTAACTGAAATGCTTTTTTTTTTTTTTTTTTTTGAGACACAGTCCTGCTGTGTAGTCCAGCCTGACCTTGCCTCAAACTCACAGTGATCTTCCAGTGTCAGTATCCGTAGGAGTAGGATTACAGGGGTATGCTACCATACCCAGCTCAATTCTTCACGTTCTTATCCTCAAGTTCAGAGGTCATCACTTGACGGCAGTGCCAAACCTGCAGGATAAAGCCTTTTCCATCCTGGGCGCCGGGTGGAGACAAGTGGGGACTGCGTCGTTTCAGCTTTGCCTCCCTCTCAGAGCTGTCTCCTAGGCTCCACAGGAACCCTGGACCTGCGCATGGCAGTGACTGGTAAGCCTTCCTGCTGCACTTCATTTCTTTCAGACTTTCAAAACACGGGTCACTTTAATTTTATGTAACTTTTCCAGCAGTCTGAGAAAAGAGGACTACTTCCCCATCCACTTCTCACTTCTTCTCAGAACCGAGTGCCAAAATACTGACAGCAACAGCACGAGAAAGCAAAGTTACAGGCTGTCTACTTCATGAATGCCATTTTTTTAAAAGTCCTAAAGTGTAGCTAACTGAAATTAAGAGTGTTTTTTTAAAAAAGATAATTATACTATGACTTAGTTGAGCTTATCCCAAGAATGACAGGATGGTTTCTTTTTAGAAAACCTAAAATGCCATTCATCACATTAAGAGGCTGAAGTAGAAATTCTATAAGCTCTATAAGCAGTATGTGCAAACTTTTTTATTTTTATTTTTTGTAAATACATGCATTTCAAATTCTATAACACATTAGAGACATGGGGTTTGGAGAATCAGTGAGAGTCTATGCCCATCACTTTCTCAGAGGTCCACCCCTTTCCTAGCTGACCATTGCCTCTCTTTCTACCCTTTCATTCATGTTGGGTCTTTTTATGTAATTATTTTTGTGCATTTCTTAAGAGGGACACCCCAGATCACAACTATATCATGGAACTTAAAACGAAAAACAAAGTGAACCAGGTGGGTAGGGCGGGGAGGGATGGAGGGATAGGTAGGGGGAGGGACAAAAGGAGAGTAGGAAAGTCCTTGTCACCTGGACAAGATATGTAACAAGCTATGTATGTGCACAAAATGCTAAACTTCATTGTAAACCTTAAATTTTGCACTTATACATGTCAATAAAATGGGGAAAAATAGAGGGACACCAATCTATGGTCCGTCTTTTGTGTTTGGTCCATTTCACTGAGTATTACTGACTCAAAGTGGCCCTATTTTTGTTCAAAAGCTTCGCATCTGTCTGTCTTTCTTTATGGCTGCCTAGTATTAAATTGTGTATAGGTACCACATCTTCTTTAATCATTCCTCTGTTGATAGGCAGGTAGGTTATTTCCAGGATTTGGCTATTATGAATTGTGTTGCTAGAAACATGGATATGCATGTGTCTTTTTGGTATGTTGACTTTATTTCTTTTGGAAAAATACCCAGTAGAGCAGTAGCTGGACTAAATGGAATTTCTATTCTCAGCTTTCTAAGGAACCTCCAGATTGCTTTTCATAATGGTTGTACCAGATTGCATTTCCACCAACAGTACAGTTTCTTTTTTTCCCATATCTTCTCCAACAATTGTTTTCTGAATTCTTGATGTAGGCCATTCTCACTGGGGTAAGGTGAAACCTCAACATTATTTTTATTTGCATTTCTCTGATGACCGATGATGAAGAGCACTTTTTCATATGCTTGTTGGTCATTTGTACTTCTTCTTCTGAGAAGCTTCTTTTCATTTCAGATGTTTTTATCAAAACCTATTTGAAACCTTAAAAACTATATAGCAAGACCCTGTTTCAAAAAAAAAAAACCCTAATCTAATCAAAGATACATTTAAAACTCAGAAAAGCATTGAGTAATTGGAAGAAGACTTAGAAACACTCTCTTCCAAAACACGATCAAAACTCTTAGGATTAAAACTAATGTGATCATCCCAGCACTCAGAGGTTGAGGCAGAAGGATTACCATGAGTTTGAGGTCAGTCATGAGTTCAGGACTAGCCTAAACTATAAAGCAAGACCCGGTTTCAAAAAAAAAAAAAAAACCTAATCAAAGATACATTTAAAACCCATAAAAGCATTGATTAATTGGAAGAAAACTTAGAAACACTCTCTTCCAAAACAGGATCAAAACTAAGATGCTAACTACTCCCATATCTACTTAATAATGTCTGGCAATACTAGCCATCACAGAAAGAGGGAAAATTAATTCAACTAACAAGGGCTAGAATGAGAGGCAGGGACCAGAGTATTTGAAATGGGACACAAGAGGTACCTGAAAGAAGAAGCCACGGAGAAAACGAGAACACAACCATATTCTGAAAGGAGTATCATGCATTGGGGAAACATAATATAAATAATATTTTTCTTACATTCTCACACTATTGGTTGAAGATTTTTTTCAAACTTAATATGTTTGTGAACAAAGTAAACCAATTCGAACCAGAGGGTAAAAGCTTTACTTTATAAAGAAAAAAACACTTCTGCAAACCTGAATTTTCTTCAGTACCACTGGGGTTTCCTGATCCCAAACATGGCTTGTTCCTCCATCAGTGATATATGCCTTACATGCTGTCACCATTTGATTTGTTACCTAAAACAAATTTAGGAGTATAATAATAAGAGGCAAAAAGAGAAAACACACACAGGTATGAGAATCACAGAATGCAAAAATAAAGGGATATATATTCTAGCAAAAACTAAGAGGGCTCAAAGACATACTACCACATAAAAGTTAATGTTACTGGGCCATAAATTTAAAAGTCAATTACATTCCTACTTGTCTACTTATTCTCTAATTAGGGCCTGACCCAGTTCAAGAGTCTCTCTCTACTATACTTCAACATAAAGGCACCTCTCACTTCCCCGCATAAAGTGAAGAAAACAGAGTCATTTAGAATTGGTCACAAGATTAGCTCTAGATGGCAGAATAATACACAGAATATTTGAGAATTCCAAAAATACAGAATGCACACAGAACAGATGCACACGGAGAACAGAGTAAGATGACTACAAATAAATCAGAACCCAGGTTTGAAAAAGAGTATTATGATGTTGAAATTTTTCTCGGAAATTTCCAAGACAGATATCAAAGGTCACCCTTATTTGGGACCCTTCGCACTGAACCTAGAACAACCTCCCCCACAGGCAATGGAGACATCTGCTGGAAGGGCAAAGCCACGAGCCTGGACCACAGTCTTAGAGACTTGAGGCCACGCCTGGCGTAGCTTCTATGCACTAGGTACACACATCAGTCAAAAAGTGTATCTGTAACCCTCTCCTAACAGAAAGACACACACTCCTACTGCACAAACCAAAAATGACAATAAACAGAAGAGGAAAGCAAATTAGGAGTCCCAAATGCAAAGACTGGCAGGCAACCAAGAATCACCAATCAACTGAGGAAAAAAACAGCAACAGAGACATTAAGCTCAACAAGTAGAGAAAATAAAGACAAGCATAAAAATTTTTATTAAATCAATTCATAAAATTAATGAGATGGGTTTTGCATACATGGAAAACACTAGAGAATGTGGAAATTAAAAATTGAATGTTAATTTTTAAATTATTCTATGGATGCACTGACCACTGACTGGTATTCAGATGAAGAGCAAAAGAGTGAGGCCAGCAAAAAATTAAATGCCTAGGAGTAAACCTAACCAAGGAAGCGAAGGACCTATATAAAGAGAACTGTATTACACTGAAGAAAGAAGTTGTAGATGACATCAGAAAATGGAAAGGCATCCCCTGTTCTTGGATAGGAAGAATTAATATAATTAATCTGACTATACTGCCAAAACTGATATATACATTCAATGCAATTCCCATCAGAGTATCAACAATTTTTTTTCACAGAACTTGAGAAAACAATCCTTAAATTCATATGGAACCAAAGGACACAAAGAATAGTCAGAGCAACCCTGGGTAACAAGACTAAGGCAGGAGGCATTACGATTTCAGATATCAAGTTATACTACAAAGCAGTAGTTATAAGAACTATATGGTACTGGCACAAAACATACAGGTAGAGCAGTGGAACAGAACTGAGAAGGCACAGACAGACAAACTCAAATACCCTCAGCTACCTGATCTTTGATAAAGGAGCCAAATGCATACACTGGAAAAAGGATAGCCTCCTCAACAAATGATTCTGGGAAAATTGGGTATCCATATGCAGAATAATACATCTAGACATACACCTGTTACTGTGCACCAAAATTAAATCAAAGTGGATCAAAGGCTTAGACATTTAAAATGAAACGCTGAACCTCCTGGTAGACAAATTAGGGAAATATTTAAAAGATATAGTTGTAGGCAAGGACTTTCTTAACAAGACACCAAAAGCAAAGGAAATAGCTCCCAGAATTTACAAGTGGGATAATTTCAAACTAATAAGTTTCTGCAAGGCAAAGGAAATTATCAACAGTGTAAAAGAGAACCAACAAAATGAGAAAAAAAATATTCACCACCAATACCTCAGTTATGAGGTTCATAACTAGAATATACAAGGAACTGAAGAAAAATAAGCCTCTCAAATCAAAGATCCAACTGAAAAATGGGCAAAGAAAATGAACAGGCAGTTCTCAGGTGAAGAAGTTCAAATGTAGAGAAAACACATGAAAAGATGTTCAACATTCTTAGCCATTAGAGAAATGCAAATCAAAACATCACTAAGATACCATCTAACCCCAGAGAAGATGGCTTATATCAAGAGCACAAATAGCAATCAGTGCTGGCGAGGCCGTGACTAACAATAGCTAATGTGGAAAACACCAAAAAACCCATCAACAGACCAATGGATAAATAAGTTATAGTATTTATACACAGTGGAATACTACTCATCTATAAAGACAGACAGGTCTGAGGCTTTTGTAGGTAAATGGATGCAACTTGAGACCATCATGCTCAGTTAAATATTGAAAGGTTTCTCTAATATGAGGAACCAAGATCACAATTATTTCACAGAATTGAGGGGAATAATAGGAATTGTAGGGGGGGAGAGTCGAAAAGGGAGAGGGAAGGATTTGTAATTTTTCCACAATATGTATATGCACAAAATATTCAAGATCAATATAAACATTACATATTGCATTTACACCTATCAGTAAAATGGGAAAAAGTTCAAAGGTGTCTGATGGGAGACAGAAAACTTGTTAGAAGAATAAAGGAGCGAGAACTAACTGAATGGATAAGTCAGGAATAATCAAGAGCAAATGAGAAACAGTAAACAGCTTTTTAATTGAAACAATTCAATGACTGTAGAACAAGATAAATGTTAAACATACACTATACATATATATACGCATACACACATACTCACACACACTCACTCACTTGAAATTTCAGATATTCAAGGATAAAAAAGAAGTTCCTAAAAGTTTCCAGAGTATTAAACTAGTTACCAACAAAGTAAAAATAAATTAGTAACTAGCCTTCTCACCAACAACAGTGGACGCTAGACAATGACTGAGCATTTTCAAATTTCTAGGTGAAAATAATGCTGAATTTAGAATCCCAGTCTAACTAGTTTCTGAATAGCTCAGGCAAATAGAGCTATTTTGAGATTTTTATCTGTTCAGTTGTCCACTGCTCACACAACTCCTCTGAAAAGGAAAACTTTTTAGTAAAAGAAATCATGAATCCAAGAAGGAGTAAATGGATATCACAAAAACAGTGGTAATCAAAGCAACCAGCAACACTTAGATTTTCATCTGAAGACATGCCGATTCAAAATAAGAAGTATTAATAATAACACTACGCTGAGAACGGCCTCGATGTAACACATATGTACCACAGGAAGGAAACATGAAGAATCTGAAGGTTTCTGTCTACAAAAGTGTGATTAAGCCTATACTTAGGAAAACAAAAAAAGAAAATGTGACTTTCAATATTAATTTTTGCTGGGATTATTTACAAAGAAATTTTATGTTTCATTGGATAATTTTTCAAATCTTGAAAATAATTAACTGTATAGCATGAGCCAGGAAGATTTTCCATAAACTGCAGTGCTGGTGGGAGTAGCTTAAAAAAAAAAAAGAGTTAAGAGTGAACAGAGTGAACACATCCTTATCGCCTCACCCGCATCAAAATTATATGGAATGAATGAACTAGAAAACAGCCACATTCAGGGTTGACCCATCTGACAAGGAGAAAAGTGTCCATGAGTCCTTCTATTAAGTACAGCTGATTCCAATCAATGCTATCTTATCTCATCCGTGGGAAGTATTATAATCCAGAATGTAGAAAGCACCCAGACTTCCCAATCACCTTCCATGGCCAGAAGAGAGTTATTAACTTTTTCACATTTTGGCTGGCATGTGTGACTTCTTCCCTTAGAAACCCACCTTGATAAACAGTGAGGTCATTCTCTCTGAAGTGTTGTAATATCTTGACACACTGTGGATCATTCTGATGGCATTCATCAAATTTTGTATTCCATGTGCCATGGAAACCTAAAGTTGAAACAGATCAAGTGAATTCCATCATATGTTTATGGCTTTAATGTACAATGTACATTAATGTACATTGAGAATTCTAACTATACACAAAATAATATAATATTTTCACTATAAATCAATTTCACCAAATACAACATGATCTCTTGGACTTGATCCTGCAAAAGAACAAAAAAGGACAGTTGTTTTGACAAACATTCCAAGTTAATGTAGATCACTTAACAGACTAAACTGTATGAAGAGAATTCTGCATTTTCATTGCAACTTTTTTGGAAAACTGCACTAAAAAATTTATTTAAAATTCAGATTTTAGAGATGAAAGCAACTTTACAAAATGAAGAAATTGGCATAAGAGTGACAAATGACGAATGGACATCTCCATGGCATAAGAACTGTGCCTGCCCGGGACTCTTAATCTGCACACTTTCTTTTCTTCCCCAAGTAAACTTCTTGGTTATAAATGCCTCCTGGGATGGATGTTACCTGCTCATAAACCTGCCTCTTCTCCATGGTGAACTGGTACAAGGTATGACCCTTCTATTTTCCCTGCCTCTAGGCTGAAACCAACATTTACCCAAGAAGATTGGTCAACCATGCAGACAATGCTGTCCCTATGTGGACTATTTGGCTGTCTCTTCAAAAATCAGAATGGAGAATGATAAACATATGTCAGAAATTGACATATATGTATATATATATATATATATATATGTACATTATATATAATTTGAAACAGGGTCTCGCTAAATTGTTAAGTTACACAGGATGAGCTAAAAGTTGGAATCCCCCCACCTCTGACACCTAGAATGGTGAGATTGTAGGCAAGTGCCACCACATGCAATACTAACAAATTATTTAAGCATCTTAATTTACAGAATACCTTAAAGAAGTAGCCTAATCACACAGAAAAAATAGAACCCCTGATACCAAAAAGAACTGGTTCTATTTTTGGTCCCATCACTTGTAAGAATGCTCATACACATTTTACCAACCCTTACAAATGAAGGTTGTTGTTCACAAAGAGAAAAAAAACGTATTTAAAGCACACAGCACAATGCCCAGAACAAAGACCAACAGTTCTCAAGCTTGTGAACATATCTGAAAACACAACTGTCCAGGCAGCCCTCCTGCCTATAAGTAATTCTCAAAATAGGTAACCCCCAGCCATGAAAATATTGCCTCAAACTCTCAACAAATACTAGTTTCCTTGATTTCTCCTTTGCATCTAAAGAAGAGATTTAATTTTCTTTTTGAATGTGTAGTGCCAGGGTTTGAGTCTCAGGCCTTCACACTGAACTACATCCCCAGCCCAGTATTAGTTTTTATTGAGAAAAAAATTCACTAAGTTGCTAAATTGCTCAAGCTTGTCTCAAATTTGTGATCCTCCTACCTCACCCTCCCCAGACTACTAGGATTACAAGTGTGGGCCACCATGCTTGGCTTTAATTTTCATATTTCATATGAAATATTTGGCTTGAGGAATAGCGCAGCAATTAGAGTGCTTGCCCAGCAAGCACAAGGCCCTGGGTTTGATCCCGACACCATGTAATAGCTGGCAGTGTGGCACACACCTGTAATCCCAGCACTCAGGAGGCTGAAGCAGGAAGATTACTGTGAGTTCTAGGCCAGCTTGGGCTACATAGTGAGTTCAGGAACAGTCTAGACTACAGAAAAAGACTCTGCCTCAAAAAGAGAAAGAACTGAAACATTACCAGATGCCAGATAATTTATAAATTAAAAATAAATAGTAACTGGAGAAAAAAATGAATGGAAAGTTCTATGTACCTTAAAAGAACTTTCCAGAAATATTATGGGAAAAGTAGGGTGACTTGACTATGTGGTTTGTCATGCATCACTGTTTGGCTAAGTGATGCTGGCACAGTCACTACCCCATAACGACTTCTGGTTTCCAACTCCATATGCTGGGCTGTATCTACCAGAATAGACATCTTCCGAAATGGCGCCAGTGTTGCTCATCCACATGGTATTCACGTCCTTGTATAATCCCGAAATCCAGCAATAACCACAAGACAGCTAAAGTGAAAACCCACCCAAATCAGCCACCCCGGCAATGAAGCCACAGCCTCAGTAAACACATACCCACAATCTCGCGAGAAAACATTAAGCAGAGCCACTTGGTACACAGTGTCTGAATTCCTGGTGCACAGAAACTGTGACATAATGAACACTCGTTTTTAGCTACGAGGTCCTGGAATAGTTTTTTATGCAGCAATGGGTGCATAATACACCAATAATGGATAAATATTCACAGTACTCAAATCACAAATGAAACATATACTAATGGTATATGCAAAATGCTAAATATAGCCTGTATGTTCATAACCACAGCCACCTATATAACATACAATAGGAAAAATATATCTTTTAATAACCTCTTGGAAATGTATTCTTTTCCCAATAAATACACATTTATTTTAAAGTGCACTAATAATTATGCAGTTAATTTTTTAAACTGCATTTTCAAGAGCATACTTACCAGGTCAAAGTTATAGAGTGGTTGACATACTTTCTCCAGAGTGTACAAATATCTAACATTATCTTTTGATTCATTTGCTATATCTGTGATTCTTGCATCCAAATCACGCCAACTCTAAGAAAAAATATACGTAAGAATTATGTTATGGTTTGGATCTGCAATGTCTCCCAAAGCTCATGTGTTAGGATGATGTTGAGGAACAACCATGTGCTGTTGGGCGGTGGGGCCTGGCTACAAGGGGTGCATGCTTCGGGTTTGACCTGTAGAGAATATCACCTTGCTGAGCTTGGGGCAGGAAGTGAGAGAGAAGCACCTGTCCTGGATGTGGGTGCCAACTGGCAGCATAAACTCAATAAAGAAAAGAAAAAGGAACATTGTTTTAACATCTTCCAGGGAAAGCCTTGGACTTCGCTTGTCTCCAGACATCAACTCCTGCTGCTTTCATTCACTTGGCTTTCTGTATCCCACACAAGGAAGCCGTGGAGAGCTTTTCTCTGACTCAACTTCCACCATGTGCTTCCACTACTGCCAGCTGCCCATTAACGGACTGTGTGAGTCTTTCTGACATTGAGCTAAAAATATTTCCTTCATTAAGTTGTGGATGTTGGGTATTCTGTCCCAGAAATAAGTCTACAACACATTAAAAATCCAAATATATGAAGTACTACAGTTTATTCAAGAGATTCAAGCTGTCTTTCCCAATCAAATATATACTGAAATCGTAGATAAGTGTGACCAATATGTCTTTTATTTTGAGACAGAGTCTTGCTCTATAGACAAGCCTGGTCCTGAACTCACTATGTATAGCCTGAGCTGGCCTAGAATTCACAGCAATCTTCCTACCTCAGCATGCCCACTACTGGAATTCCAGGTGTGTGCCACCACACCCAGCTATTAAGGGGGAGAAGGGGTACTAGACCCAGGACCGCCTGCTTCCTAGGCAATTGCTTTAATCACTGAGCCCCTAATATCTTTCTAAGACAGTATTTAAGTTGTAAACATCTTAAAATGATTTACTAAAACTGAAATTACTACCTTCATATTAAAGCCCTATCTGCAGACTTGAACTGGTCCTGCTTCTACTAGAGTGACATTACCAGGTTAGTTACTTGTGAAATTATGTTCCTCTAGGTCTTCAAGAATGGGTCAAATTTTTCAAACAGTATGCTATGGCAGGAAACTATCTTTATGGAAACTCAATCTGAAATTAACATTTTCTTATAAGTAACTGCCACACAGACCCCGCTTAGCTAATGGTAGCTATAAAAATGTCATTCCCTATTTTGAGAAATCCTTTGTGGTTTGAGTGTGGTTTGCCCCTATCAAAACTCATGTTGAGGCTTCATTTTTTCAATGTAATGTTATTACACTGAGGTGTTAAAGGCCTCTTAGCAAGGTGATTATGTCTTTAAAACAGATTAATCTGACAGACAGAAATTCTAGCTTTTCAGGGACTAAACTAACACTTCCAAGAAAGACTATTACATGTGATCTTGGCACCTCCCTGAATTCTTCTTTCACACAAACAGCTCACCATTCTCACAGGTGTTCCTGCCATGATGCCATCCATGCAATATTATATAGCCAGAAGCCCTCACCTGGGGCCAAATATTGACCGATGGGGTCACATGATCTTGTATTTTCAGCCCACAAAGCTATCAGCTAAATAAACCTCTTTTTCTTTATAATTCACCTTGTGACTGGCATTCTGTTATGGGAATAATCTGTAGTCTGAGACAAAAATCACAGCAGATATATGCGGGAAACACTGTGGTTACCTGAGCTTTACCATAAGAAGTGGAAGCAGAAGACTTGTAAGGCACATGAAAATGAGATCTTTTTATATCTACTATGTAAATCATTTCCCAAAATAAAGAGTGCATTTTGTATGCTGAAATATATATTTTAAGAAAAAGATAAAGGATCTGGAAAGTATAGAGCCAAACTGTAAATAAAGATAACGGATGCGGAGGAAGTGGAGCTGAGTGTGGCTTTTTGATTCTGTATGTATTTTCTCAATATCTCAATGAATCTGTATTGATTTACAAGTTAAAAAACAAGTTTAAGAACAAAACTGGCCACTTTGCTGCTAACTCTCTACAACATTCAAAGTTGCAACAGAAAATATTGAGGAAAAAAATCTTCATCTGCTGGAAATTCTTGTGGTACACAAGAAAAGTTTACCCAAATTTAACTCTTCTACCTCCATAATTCCAACGCACTAAGAAGCAGCAGGGCAGAATTCAACGGTGGTCACTAGAACCTGGAACAGGCATACGGAGGGGACGAGCTCAGGAAAGGGTTCCAAAAGGAGAGCGGGAAAGCCCTTGTCACTTTGACAAGAAACGTACGTGCACAAAATGCTCAACTCCATTGTAAACCTTAAATTCTGTGCTTGTACATATCGATAAAATGGGAAAAAAAAGAAGAAGAAAAAAAAAGGGCTCCAACGCACAC
>PVKB01006987.1:0-46550 GCA_004027205.1 Ctenodactylus gundi | reverse complement strand
ACTTCTATATCAATAAAATGGGGGAAAAATAAATAATACTAAGAATCAACAATTGAATTGTATCAAATTTTAAAGCGTTAACCAGCACAGTAAACGATCAGATCACAAGAGTGAAGAAAGAAATAATTGAACGGGGAAAAAATTTTGCTACCTATTCCTCAGTCCAGAACAAGCAAAGTACTTGAAAAAATAAGCTGCCCAAAGTAAAAGACTCAATTAAAAATTGGTAACTGAAATTAATAGATGATTCTCAGAAGAAGTATAACTGGCCAATAAATGCATGAAAAAGTGTTCAACATCTTTAGCTATTAGAGAAATGAAAATCAAAATAACACTCAGTTTTCATCTTTCCCCAGCAAGAATGGCTATTTTTAAGAACTTGAAGAACAACAAATGTTGGTAAAGTTGTGGGGGAAAAATGGCCTACATTGTTGCTAGGACTGTAAATTGGTACAACCGTTAAGGAAATCAGTATGAAGATTCCTTAAGGAACTGACATTTCATTAGACCCAGTCATGACTCTTCTGGGTATTGTTCCAAAAGAGTTGTTTCAGTTACTTTTCCATTGCTGAGGCAAAATACCACTCACTCACAACTTAGGAGAGGAAAGATCTACTTTTATCTTGTAGGTTCAGAAGGTCTCAATCTATTCAAAGATGGCCTGTAATGGCCATATGATGGCATATGAGACTGGAAGAGGCCCTACCTGGACAAGAGCTGTCCGTTCCATGGTCCACTGGAAGCTGAGAACAAGAGGGAGTGCCAAACTAGGGTATACCCTTCTGGGTTATGTCCCAGTGATCTACCCCTTCTCAGCAGACTGTCCATAGGAAATCAATGGATTAACTCCATAATTAAATCACCCTCCCAAACATGAGACTTTTGAGGGACGTTCCAGATCCAAACTATAACAAGAGCTAAAGTCATCATATAACAGAGATACATGCATATCTATGTTTATAGCAGCACAACTCATAATAATTAAAAGGTGGAAGCTCCAATATGTCTACCAACAGACGAATGGATAAAGAAAATGTAGTATGTACACACAATGGGACACTAGTCTGACATAAAAATAAATTTGAGTCATTTGCAGGGAAGTGGATGCGCCTTGAGACCAGTATGCTCAGCAAAATGAATCAAATATAGGGCCGTGGTTTCTTTAATGTAAGTAACCCAAAGTATGAATAGGTAAAATTTTTCATAAAAAATGATGGTAGAAAACAGGGATATAGATTTGTGGAGAGGGAGATAGAATACAGGAGACAGTGAAAGAGTAGGAAGCAGAGAAGGGAAGTAAAAGTGATGAAGATGTGATATGTTTCTGTACCAATTGCTCAAGCTGAATGAAATCATTTTGTATTGAAAATATCTACTAATAAAAAGAATTATCTTGAGGGGGGAAAAAGGAGATGGAAATTCTCATTACCCCAATTTGGTCATTATGCATGTACTCAGCATATTGGTTCCACAAATATGTATGAATATGATGAGTCAGTCGTAATTGAAATTTTTAATGGACAATTATAGTAACATTTGAACCCAAAAATGTATTTAAAAAGCCTTACAGGCACAGAAATATTTTAATTTAAATTTCAAGTTATGGGGCTGGAGGAATAACACAGTGGTTAGAGAACAAGACCCTGAGTTTGATTTCCCAGCATCACATAAGCCAGGTGTGATGGTGCATATCTGTAGTCCCTGTAGTTGGGAGGGTGAGGCAGGAGGATCACTATGAGTTCAAGACCAATATGGGCTACATAGTGAGTTCAGGACCAGCCTGGACTATATAGTGAAACATTGTCTCAAAAAATAAAATAAGAAATAAAAATAAATAAATAAATACATTTCAATTATGTACCTCTTTGGGTTGCAGCTACATGATAACCTGATCAATGAAAGCCTTTGAAGCATAAGAATATGTTGTATTTGGGTAAATTTTTGAAGAAGAAATGGAATGTAAATATGTTTCCAAAGAGAAAAATGATGCAAAGTCTTGGCTAAAAACAGGGCTTTTATATAATTTTGAAAGTATAAGAGAACATATCATATCTACAGTGTTTATATTTCACTGAAAAAATTTTAAAGAATGATGCAACAATTTTATTTTAAACTGTCAAGATTTACAGAGCACCAGAAATTGCATCAGCAGCAGCCATTTAAGCCTATCATGACAATTTTTAGATGTCAACTTGAAAATGTATCATGAGGTACATATTTTTTCAAACCTCTTTTGGGGCATATGCAAGCAAAATAGCATGGAGACCTCAGTTCTCCCAGGCAGACAGCTAAGCATCTGGCATGACCTCGGAGCAGTAAGCAAG
This sequence comes from Ctenodactylus gundi, assembly GCA_004027205.1. Taxonomy (NCBI): domain Eukaryota; kingdom Metazoa; phylum Chordata; class Mammalia; order Rodentia; family Ctenodactylidae; genus Ctenodactylus; species Ctenodactylus gundi. Next base: position 44,226 of record PVKB01006987.1, on the reverse strand, counting down.
ATGCTGCTCTGTGCAGAAAAGGTCAGGGTGAGAGACATGGCACAGGAGTAGCATTTGTGAAGCCAGTGAACACCTCTAGTGCTTCATTCTCACTATCTTTTATCCCCTACATGGTCCTGGACTATTCGCCTCTCTTCTTGGGGTTTATGATCTCCTCAAGAAAGAAATATGAAGTGTCATGCAGTCCCACCAGCCCAAAGGATCTGGGGAGCACCCCAGAAGCTTCACTATCCTTGTATTCATTCCTGAGCATTCTTTCTGACCTCAAATTATTTGTATTTTATCCTGTGACAGAACTATTTTATGTTAAAGTACAATTTAATCCAGGAAGGACAAATAAAAGAAATACTGGAACTTTCCTGCCTATACATACCTTTTCAAATGATCTAAGATTGAATTTTCTTAGCCTTTCAAAGGAAATTCTCTAAGTTCTAGCCCTCCATCAGGACTTGTGGGACAGATATGCATGTGCCATATTTTTATTCAGGCAGGAAAACAAAAGGTTAGATACTAAAGTCTGGGTTCTAAGCTTATAATTATTATTGCATTACTTATGTTCTTGAATGTCAATTCCCTCAATCTCAAACTGAGAAACTCCCAAAGACAGAGTTCTGGTATACAAGAGAAAGACTAGCATGAAAATGCTTGATGAATGAAAATGTAGAAATAGCAGGGCAGTGATGACCAGGAAGATGGAATTTTGCATCCTCTTTAACAATCTGTCATAGTACTCATCAATGATCTCTCATGGTCCTACCTAAACATCACTAATTCCAACCCTTTTTATTTCTCTCCTTTTCCTCTTTGGAAAAGGTTGGTGACCATTTTTGTTATAAGAATCCATTTTCTTTGGAGAGATGGCATTTGAAACTAATTCTTCAGATATTAGAATCAAGGGTAATGCCTCTGTGTTAGCAGTCTACCATTTAGTTTTTGACAACAAAATTCTGCCAAAATATTCATAAAATCAAATATTAACAACTTTATCCAATTGGCCATTTGCTGCTTGAATATTTCCCTTAAACTCTGAAAGCAAATTCTAAGGATGTAGTAGTTAGACTAGTTAAATTATTTGCTGTGACATCTGTGCATATAACTGAGTCTTCTCTATAGAGAGCAGAGCAACAAGCTCTATTTCCTGGGACTTAGTAGTGTTACAGAGGTTTGGGAACAATGTACTGAAAAGTTTCCATCACCCAAGGACCTTATTTAAGCCCTCTTCAGTGGTGTTTTTTAAAATTCCCAAATCATGAACTTCAAAAATGAACCAAAATAATTAGAGAAAGAAAAGGAGATTTGCGATCAGCATCAAAGAAAAAATCTGCTGGTTAACTCTCTCACTGCCAAAGTCCTGAAGAAACCTGCCACTGGATGACAAGTAAGTAGAATGAAGAGGTGACAGCTTGAAAGGGAAACTTGGTGCCGTCATGCTTTCAGCAGTATCTGAGCAGGCAGCCTTGTCTCTGCCGTTCTCCATTGCTTTGCAGATGAAGATCCAGCTTCAGAACCATTATTAACGCCCCCCCACACACACATGCATGCGCACACACATGCACACCACACACACACACACACACACAGAGAGAGAGAGAGAGAGAGAGAGAGAGAGAGAGAGAGAGAGAGAGAGAGAGAGAGAAAGGTACCTATCATCTATGTGATGCTCCATGAGAACTCTGCCTATAGAACCTCGTGGTCCAAAATCATCTCTTATTCCTTCTCCCCCTCACTCCCAAATTGCCAGCCTTTGTCTTTTGAATCTGTCTGACAGTCTCTTACTCCCCTTTAAGAATCAGTTGAAGAGTCATAGATTGGGTTCTTTTTCCTCTGTACCTTTGAAGAGCCTTATGGTTACTTCTATGAAAGCACTAGTTACATTGCCATAGTAATTTGTTTGCCTCCTGTATCCCCTACTAGTCTTTGAGCATCTCAAGGATGAGAACCATGTTCTATTGACCTTTGAATTTCCTTTACTAAGAACAGAATTTTGCTCTCAGAAATGCTTAATAAAGAATGAACGGATGAATGGATGAATGAATGAATGAACACTCTATCTCTGAAGCCAATTTCAGATATATTAAAGGCTGGCAGAGGAAAAATTTTGGGACCAAGAAACCTGCCCTACTTCCTTCAATCATTTCACAAAAGTCCCTATGTGGAAGGCTTCCTTGAGCTGGCAGATCATATTCCTGGAAAATCTCTCTAGTAGGTTACTTAGGGAGCTTAGTTCAAAGGGAAGTTGCTTTGCTTGTCTTCTCTTTGTTGTTTAGTAAGTTACTGTAGCTAAACAGACCTTCTAACAGGGGGCTGGGAGTCTGCACAGAAGTTTTGTTCTTGGTCTTTCATGAGGAGGCCCATATTTTGTGCAAGAGGCCAACTGTTGACTGTATAGACCATTATTCACAGCACTTCTCTTTTGCAATTTCCTATCTATAAAAGATATGTTAACTTACATAATATTATCATTCTTTGCATTTGCCAGTGTACTTGCTGTAACACCTGGATCTATGCATTTTCTTTCCCCAGCATCTGTCTCTGCCAAGCCTTTAATGACAAGAATCATGTTGTGGGATCTCTCCTCTGAAAGCAACTGAGCCCAGGATACTCAGAGTGTTGCTGAGCTGATGAGTTGAATCCTTAGGAAGTGACTTAGAGAAGAGAAAAATCAGACCAAGTGACAGAAAGGAGAAATGCCATGCAAATCAGGTCTCTTCTGTAATAACTAGAAATAAAAGAGACAAAGCTGAATTAGCAGTCGTCATGTGTCAAAGCTGCTCAGCATATCCCTAGAACAGTATTAAGCCCAGGTCCAACTATCTCCAGGAATAGTTCCTAAATCATATCCCAACAATGATTTTCTTTAATGTTTCTGTGGCTTATCAAGACTCTCCTAAAATACATTGCTTGTTTTAAAACAGGACTTTATATCTTAAGTTGCAGAGCATATCAATAAAATAAAGATAAGAAAGAAGTATTTGAGAAAAAAGCAGTAAGAGTTTAGACTCCATTCACAATAATGAGGACACCTGTGATAGTATACTAAAAAAATGCAACTTTAGGTATACTTTTGTAATTTTATAATTTTCTATAACCTCACATTAACTTTTTGTAACCAGGTTGTGAAATCATATAACTCAGACTGCCAATGTGCCACAGTGACTTCATTTTGCAGGGATTATGCTATTTAGGTTATGTGGTTGCTTGTGTGAGTTAGAGTTTGCTTTGTAAGTTAAAATTAACTTTATAAGTCAATTTGCTATGAGTTCATCTTGTAAGGCCCCGCCTGCCTCACCTTGGAACCTTGCTTGTGCACTTATCAGGATGTCTCAGGAGTCTTCCCACTCCCTTGACTCCATATTTTGCAAAAGTCCCGTGTTTCATTAGAATCACATATTTCACATCAGGAACAGCCTGCAGAAAGTCAAGTGTAGCCCTCCAAGGGTAATAGCTAACTGTCAGATTGTAGTCAGTTGCTTTGTAATAGCAGGACAAATCAAGAACAACAGCTAGGTATTGGGTTATGATTGGTCACTCCGTATGATGAATGTAATGATGTGAAATCCTCTATATAAACTTTGTGTACAACGTGCTCGGGACTGCTCTCTGCAGACTCACCTGGAGTCCAGGGACAGCCTGGACACTGATCGTAATAACTTCTCATCTGTAATAAAGGAAATCTTACTTTGCCCCAATTGGCATTTGGTGGTCTCTTAATTTTGACCTATAATAACTAAGCTAAGAAGGGTTGGATCACCCTTTTAGTAAAAACTAGGCTGTTCTGGAGCTAGATTAAATGGTCACCCACATGGTGTTATGTGCATAATTAGAAAAGTCATCCTACCCCTCAGGCCTCCACAGCTTCCGTCAGAGTGACACAGTGACTCAAATTCTAGGAACAGAAATACAATCTTTAGCTTAAACAGTGATTCATTAGGTATCGAATTTTAGAGTTTAGTTTCCCTATAAAAAGAACTCTTCAAGTTTCTAAATAACGAGGAATGCAATAGTAATTATTTTCTCACGTCTTCTCACTATTATGAAAAGGGCTCAGGCAATACTGAGAGCATTATCTTTCTCACTATTTGTCTACATGGGTCTTCTGGATGGGAAGAACAGGAGTGGAGACAGGAAACAGCTTAAATGAGAGAAAAGAAAATGATATCCAAACACAGAGTCATGGCCCTCAAAATGCTTTGCCTGCTGCACAATTTTGCCTAAGAACTTGCACATGTAGTCTAGACCATAGGTATCCAAACTTCTGGCTTGCCTGGGCCACACTGGGTGAAGAATTGTCTTCGACCATATATAAAACATACGATATAGTTAATGTATATAAGTAACAAAGCTTCCTTAATTTTTTATATTTTAACATAATACATTTATAAAAGAACATAAGAAACTTACATTTAATACTCATATAGGCCTTCTTAATAATAGTAAGTGCTGTCTGCACAGGAAAGTTGAAATACTGTTGTGAGTAATTCCTGCCTTTCTTTTGCCATATTGCCCAAGTGCGTGAAGCATCAGATATGTGGGTTCCAGTGCCACTGACTGTACAGCAGTGCGGGGGCAGGATTCTAGCTGCACTGTGCTGGCCCCTACACAGAAGCCTGTAGTCATCTGCACGGTCCACACTCAAGCACCACACAATCAAGACTTTAAAAAATACGACTTAAAAAATCTTACAAAGCAAGAAATGGCTCCTCAAGACAAAAATAGCCAATGAGAACATTTTAGAGACTGTGAGGAATAAATAAACTGTGCCTTAAGCATCCTCCTGCTTCTTATGTGGAACCCTTTTCTCAGTTCTTGCCAAGACTGCCTCCCATGGCACTGCCAAATCCTGCTGTGCTAATCCTTCCTTTCTACAGATCCAATATTAAAATGTATGATGTGCAGGGTCACATTACTAGCTGTCCAGGGTCACATGTGGTCTGCAAGCCACAGGCCACAGAGACCTGATCTAGGAGGACCCTATTTCCTAGTGGGTTAGCCCATCCATCCTCAGACTTTAGTACGGATGTGAATCTCCAAGGGAACCTTGTGAAAATAATGTCTTCTTTCATTTTCTTTTCTCTTTTTTCTTCTTTCCTGTTTCCTTTTGGCAGCGCTGGGGATAGAATCCATGGCTTTGTGCATGACAGTTAAGAGCACTGCCACTGAGCTGCATCCCCAGCCTTAAAATATAGGTTCTCATTCAATAGAGGTTGGTGAGACTGAAATTCTGCATTTCTTACAGGATCCCAGGTGAGATGTGTGCTACCACCCCTAAATCCTACTTTAAAAAGTAAGAACTATACAGATGATCCAGAGTCTTCAAATTCTGTACCACTTACATAGTAGGATATGAGTAGAATCTTGAGCAACAGTGAATTTTCCCCTGGGTAGTACAGTGGTATGAGCCAGTTCTGCCATGCACCCCAGCTAATCTGCACAAAGTGAGGAATTCTGTTCCTTCCAGGGAGAGTCACATCTAGTGTCACCTCCTCTGACCCTCTGGAGATGGGTGGAAAGGTCTTGAGATTTGAGAAGTAAACCGTTCACAGATGCGCACAGTAGCAACCACCAGGTGGAGCCCTCAGAGCTGGGTGTGCAGCCACGTGGTCGTTAAATTGATGCACAGGGGGCTGGTGGAATGGTTCAGTGGATTAAAGCGCTTGCCTACCAAGTGCTTAGGCAAGTGCTAAGTACCTGAGTTCGATTTCCCAGCACCACATAAGCCGGGTGTAGGGGTGCACGCCTATAATCCAAGCACTCAGGAGGCTGAGACAGGAGGATTGCTTTGAGTCCAAGGCCAGCCTGGGCTCCATAGTGAGTTCAGGACCAGCCTGGGCTATGGAGGAAAAAAAAAAAAAAAAGTGGATACACAGTTGTTGATTCTGGCACTCGCCTTCCAGCCAGCATGGAAACACTGTGCCTCAGGCATTTCAGAGCAAAGAGCCTTCAGCGTAGAAGAACTTAAGAGACAGTATGCAGCTTCTCTGGGTCATTCTGCATGCTGGAATGGGCTTCTCTCTGATCTAGCTACCTCTGAGTCACCCGTGCTCCTATAAGCAACCCCTCTCCCACACTCGAGTGAGTAACTTTCCCAGTAAGCGCACTGATTCATCAGGTTGGACTCATTACAGTCACGTCTTTGTTCTGTTGGCTGTGTGCTACCTGGAGTGAGCAGAGGCTTCTTAGCTTCTCCCCCAGGAGACACTTAATGCAATGCCCTGACCCTCCTGTCCCCAGCAGAGCCCCATGTCACTTTTTGCATGCCCAATACTATTTAAGACAAATTTCACTGGGCCTAGCTGGCAGGCCTGTAATCCAGCACTCTGAGAGGCTGAGGCAGGAGGATTGCTAATTCCAGCCCACTCTAGGCAATATAGCAATTTAGTGAAAAAATCAACAAGTGGGCTGGGATGTAACTCAGTGTGAGAGCCATGTGCTGGATCCTCTGCACCACAAAAAGGAAAAGAGAAAGAAAGAAAGAAAGAAAGAAAGAAAGAAAGAAAGAAAGAAAGAAAGAAAGAAATTAAGACTAAATTGGGACTTGCTACATTTAAACTCCAAACTTACTTTGAAATAAGAATTGCTAGCCAGGTGGCCCAGGCCTGTAATCCCAGTACTGTGGGAGCCTGAGGCAGGAGGATCCTGAGTTTGAGTCTAGCCTGGTCACTTGGCAACTTAGCAAGACTCTGTCTCAAAAATAAAAAAACAAAGGAAGCTGAGGACGCAGCTCAGTGTAAAGGCCTTAGGTAAATCCCCAGTACCAAAAAAAAAAAAAAAAAAAAAAAGGAAAGAAACAAAGAAAAGGACTTGTTGTCAATAGACAACACACGCAATGCACTGCTTGATATACAGGCAATAAAGGCAAAAGAAATCCTAATATTTCACATCAACATGTGCAGAAGATTAAAATTCCTTGCAAGCCTGCCCAACAATGAAGTCTTTTCTTTTGCATAGTTTTAAAGAACTCAAGGAGGTAAGGGTATACAAGTGAATGGCAGATGTGTCCCTGACACATCTCCTGACATGATCCAGTCATTGGCTGAAGCTATATTACTACTATGCACAGAGGCAGCCCGGTGCTCAGGGAGCTGTGACTGGTGAAACGTTGTTTAGGATGAGCTAAGCAAATAAACACTTACAGAGAAAGAAATGGCTCCTCAAGACAAAAATAGCCAATGGGAACATTTTGGAAACTGTGAGAAATAAATAAACTGTGCCTTAAGCATCCTCCTGCTTCTTATGTGGAACTTTTGTCTTGGCTCTTGCCAAGACGGCCTCCCATGGCACTGCCAGATCCTGCTGTGTTAATCCTTCCTGTCTACAGCCCAAGCTCTTCTGCTGCCTATTTTCTTCTTCCTGGTAAGAAGTTATCTGGTCACTAAGTTACCTGGTAATGGCTTAAAGTATTACCCTTTTTAGAGCATTTGCTTTAAAGAAAGGACAGTCAGGAGGGTGAAAAATCTAAACCCTGCTCAAGTACCTTCCTCTGGGTGTTCATTTACTCAGCTCTCTGGAACTACAGACTAAGGCCGCATCCTCAAAATATATTATCTTTTTTTTTTGTTCCTTAGGAGACCAGAGTTCCCACTAGCAGTGACTGCTGGAAGGAGGACCTTGGTCAAGCTCTTCCTCGCCTTCAGCTCCTAGCTGTGTTGGCTGATGGTGTTGAGGGCTTGGTGGTTGATGGGCTTTCTGGAGTGATTGGATTATGAGGGCTCTAACTTTATTGATGAATTAATCTATTTACACAATCATAATTTGATAACATTACTGGGAATTGGTAGAAATAGAAATGAAGCCTAGTTGAAAGGAGTAGACCATGGGAGAGTGGTCTTGGAGACTATATCTAGTCCCTAGCCTTTTCATCTGGGTCTTTCTCTTTGTGCTTTCCAGCTACCAGGAGGTGAGCAGTGTGGCTCTACTATGTGCTCCCCACCATGAGGGACTGGCTTGCTTTGGACCCATAAACAATAGAGCCAAGCAACCATGGACTCCTGAAACCATGAACCAAAATAAATCTTTTCTTCTGAAAGTTGATCTTTCAGGTATTTTATCAAGTGATGAAAAGCCAGCAAGCACATACTCCATGTCACTGAGGGAAAGGTGCTTTCTGAACTAGATCCATGTGGCGTTACTTCATTTCAGCTACAAGCTTTCCCTGCTGCCATGCATTGCTGTCTCCACAAAGCACTGAGCTGTACAGGATATCTAGGCAGCATTTTTAATTTGAAAGTCATACCTCTTAGAGCTAGAAGAGTCCTTGGGAACCATTCCTAACGTAACCTCTGCATTTACCAGTAAAAATAATATACTCCAAAGATGATTCCCAAGGCAGCAGAATTAGGACCACAATCATCCTTCTACTGAGAAACAGAATATCCACCATGTCTGCCCTCAAGGAAAAAGACTTAAATTACAACCAAAGAGATTTAAATTCAACATGGAGAAGAACTCACTGGTAATGAAGATGATTAAATACTGGAACAGAGAGCCACAGGGAATTGTGAAATCGTCCTCCCTGGAGATCTGTTAAAATAGGACAGTTAACCATCTGTCAGAGATGGTTTAAGTACAGTCTTGCCTTGGAGGTAGGAAAATAGTGAGATGATTCCCTTACCTTTGTCATATTTGGGGTTCCGTGTGTGCGTTTGTGTTTTAGGAAATCCTGGGTTGAGTCTGGATTTGTTACCCATGGGGATTTAAATAAGTCTAAGTCATTGACAGGGTGAGAGGCCCCAGTACCCTGTATAGATGGAGTTAGAGGATGCCTGCGTGGAAAAGTTTTGTGCTGTTCCTGGAGGAAAGAATGCAACTGAAAAAAAAAGAGGACCCTTTTAACTTTACCCCATCCACTCCCTGCCATGGAACAAGAACACAAGTGTCCTGTTTGGTTTCCAGTGACAAGTACAACACACAATAGAAACAAACAATTTTTCTGTTTCTTTAATAAATTCCAAATTGGCTCTGGCAAAGTGTAGGCACCAGTGAAACATCCCTCTTTCAGAACTCTGAAGATGAGTGTTTCAGAGCAGCCAAAGATATGGCCCAGGAGCAGTCATCTGCATTCTTTCCCAGGTCCCAGCAACGGGGCTGGATGGGGCTGGTCCTTCCAGCTTTTGCAACAGCAGTGGGTGCTTGCACGTGAGGTGGATCCACCTGGCCTCCTGCAGAAATGTGATTGAGCTGCCTTGGGGTCTGGTGCTCTCATGTTTCCCTTACTGATGCACCTTGTTAGTTCCTAAGTCTTCCTTTCCTTTCCCACAAAGCTGCCCTAGGTTTTCAATAGAATCCTGTACTTCCTTGGTTATAGTTATACACAGAATTGTTTTTTATGAGACAGTTTCTCTCTGTGTAGCCCAGATTGATCCTGAACTCACTATGGAGCCCAGGCTGAACTTGGACTCAGAGCAATTCTCCTGCCTCCACCTCCCAAGCACTGGGATAACAGGCGTGCACTATACACAGAATTAAAATCACCTGTTCACCTGTCTCTCTGCTCTTCCAACCCATACAGAAAGAGAGACAGAAACTTGACAACAGAAACTACATTACTCACACTGTATCTCTAGAGCTTGGTGCAAAGGAAGCAGTCAGAAAAATATTTGAATAGCTGAATGAATGAATAAATGAATGAACAAGAGAGTATAGACCTAACACTAGATGATCCCTTATCTCAAAGTAACTGGATATACACCTAGAATATCACACTGGCTTTAACTTTGAGCTTGTGGGTTTGGGGGATAAAGGGAGAATCATTGGGGGTCTTTTGGTGACTCTCCTGTTAGTCAGTCCTTCAGCTCTGTCTGAGAACCTTTGCAGGACCAGCAGCCTGGCTCTACCTATGGACAAATCTACCTTTCTAACTCTGTGAAGATGCTTCATTCTGGTGGAGTTTCCACCCCCTTGAAGTCTTCTTTTTAGTTCTAACTCAGTTCTGTGGCATCCCTGAGAGAACATGTACTCTCTCTTCCACATACCAGAAGGACATAGAAGGATTAGCCTTTGAATCATGAATGACATGGATGGATATGAATCTGAACTTTGCCACTATATGTTTGTTAAGGCAACACATGGAGTGTTTCCAAGCCTCAGTGCCATCATCTATATAAGTGGGAACAATGCTATCCAGTGGTATGGTATGAGTCCCACTAGCAGTAGTTAACAAGTTTCAGAGTTGATATCACAGATATTCAAAATGTGGGTGTTTTTATTAGTAAGAATTTTAATGTAGTTAATATGTCTTCTTCCTTTTATCATGAATCTTCTCTAAGCCAAAACATGAACTAGTTTCTCATCATCCTCATTTTTCATTCTCTAGCAGTGTTTTTTCTCAAACTGTGCTACCAGTGTTAACCATGTCTTCAGGATTGTGCAGCCAGGGCAATGCCAACCATTGCTGCCTTCATCTTGGGCCTTGTACTTTTATTAATGGTGCCTACATTTCCTTTAGCTGCATCTCCTGAGGCTCTTTGGCATTTAGGCCATGATACTCTCATCTCTGTAATAGAATAATTGCTGGAAATTTGCCTTGGGAGGGGCGATTCAAAATGAGCAGGAGCCGGAATTTGTTGTTGTTTTCCTCATCTGGTTCAGTGTGAGCTCACCAGAAAAGCATTGTCACTTGGATTACAGCACTAGTATACACAGCTCTGAAGGTGATGCTGTGTGCCCAACAAGGACAGTACAAGACCCTTGGAGGTACTTGGCCAGAAGGAATGGGGTGAAACCCAATTCTCCAATAGGGAAGTATAATCAGACTTTCATGTGGCCTGGGTTTGGATGAGAAAAGAGATCAGTGTCCTGGAACCAGGGATTGTCAAATGCCTGTGCCCTCCACCTGCATTCCAGGCTTGCAGCCCAGAAAGTAGACATGCACACAGTGGGCTGAAGATGCTGAGTGGCCTTGCGCAAGCACCTATATCAGGAAGGGGGAGGAAGTCCTGCTGGACACAGAGATGGAGCTCCTTTTGTTTTGAGAGATCCTGCCCACTCATTCTTCAGAGTTCCCTGTAGTCACGGATCAGAGAGCCAGTGACACCAACCAGCAGAGCTCCCTCGGGGATGGCTTAGCTCCGCTATCATGCACAGCCGATGCTCTCTGTGCCATAAGTTTCTCTGGCATTTTCCACCACCACCTTTGTTGCAGTTTCCAAACAGTGTGATCAGGTTGGCAAATCTTAATTTTTCCTAAACAAGGCCCTAAAGCAAGCAAGCACTTGGAGGAAGTGTTTCATAGGGCAGGAGACTCTGTCTCTTCTGACTTGTGTTATTATTTTCAGCACTAGGGCTTTAGTGATTGTTCAATCAGACCTAGTTCTATAAATATTTCTGATTTTAAAAGCCACACTCACGTTCTCTACTTCAAACTCCAAGCCGAAATGGCAGCAGTGTGTGAGGGATATGGAACATGAAGGCAACACCGCGTAATTGTTTGCACAGCTCCTGTTGGTCGGAAGCGCTTGTTCATAATTCAGAGGACAAGACAAGGTCACTAATAAACACCACTGAACTGTGTCTGCTTTCATGAGTTCTACATAAAAAATCTTGCAGCCCCAACGAACACCACACAAGTGTAATGCATTTGCTTAATTCACATGTGAACACCCACAAACACTACTCTTTCTGCCTGATTTTTGTGCTTGTCAGTCATTCTGAAACATCGTCTGTCGTCTCCTTGACTCCACTAAGGTAAAGATGTATTTGCCCAAGTTAATTAGTAAATAAAGCAAGAAAAAACAAGTTCCTCGCTTTGAGTTATTTTTTAATCTTTTTTTTCCCCAAGAGCAACAGAGGCCATTCTCAAAATATACTACCCACAACAGAGGTATGAACCTACTGGTGGCTATGCTAACTGCCCTGCAGCAGGACCCAAAATGGGGCAGGTGACAGTGTGATTGATGTTCATTTTAGGTGTTGCCCATGACACAGAGGCTGGTATGAGTCAAAATGGTATAAACACTTATGTTAAACCTTAAAGGGAAAGAATTCAAGGAGAGAGATATGGGTGTTTGGGCCACAGGAACTTCCCCAGACTCTACCCCAGAATATGCCTACCATCTCCAGTTCCCAGGAGCCTGGCAACCAGTGCCACTACATATGCCTGTCCCATCTTCCAGGTCTTGCAGCGTGGAGGATTCCAGATGGGATCTTGAGGTTACACTCTTGTGCTAAACACACACACACACACACACACACACACACACACACACACGAAACACACTTAACTCTCACCTGTTCCTTGTGAGAGTAAATAGAAGCTGCCTGCTGTTGCCTTCTCAACCCCTTAGGAACATGGTTTCAGTTGCAGGTCAATGTTCTTGGGCAACTCAGAAAAGATTGAACACAGTTTAGAGAACTCTTTAAGGACATTTTGAAAACAGAAAGACACTAAAGAAATCCACTGAGGCATCTACATTCAAAATGGTACCAAACTGTTTCCTACTGTATAATAGAGTTTAACTATTAATTGGATTGGAGTGCATCAGGGGCATCAGGGTTTTTAAATCTCTCCAGCAATCTTATTTTGCATTCAGCATCTTTGCTGTAGGGTGAAAGGCTGCAGGAGAGATGGAGAGACAAAGACTCAAGCAAATTAATCTTGAAGATTTTCTCTGTAGAGAATAAGGGTTGGAGGGGCAAGAGGTGTAGCTCAGTGATTAGAATGCTTGCCTAGCAAGCTCGAGGCTCTAGGTTTGATTCCCCAGGACCACATAAGCCACAGGTAAAAGACTTGTCCTGGAGAAGGTATGCTGAAGAATAGAGCCTCTGTTTAGCCAGCACAAACCTACTAGACAGCATGGGGCCCCGAGGAGGGAAGTGTGGATGAGTTGTTGTGTGGTATGACTCAGTTTCTCCATACTGAGGCTGCAATGCCAAGGAAGACAAACTTCAGATGGGGCTGCCAAAAAAAGTGACCATGGTCAAGAGGAGAGGGGCTTTTTGGGGGGAGGACTAAGGGTGGGCCCAGGAAGTCCTGTAGCAGATCTCTGCATTCATTTGTTATAGTAGATCAGAATCTCTTATTGGCCACTTACATTAGGGAGACTCTAAGAAGGTCCAGCCTGCTGTCCATCCTTAGCCAAGGAAAGGTTGTACCTTCAGTGAGTTGGCTTGCCTTCGAGCAGCAAATGTGCACCTGTGTATTCTTGCCCTTCACAGGGAATAAGAGAAACCCCAAGACATTAGGACAAAGCTTACCTCTGCTTCATGAGCTAAGCTCATGGGCTACGACCCCCATCTGTCATTGGCTGTCTAACTGTCTAAGTTCCACCTACTCCCCCTCTGGTCCCACTCAAGTTCTGGTGCCTAATCGATGGCCTCGTTCTGCTGCCCACCAGGTCTCTAACCTTGCTTGCTGTGGCCTGTGCCCACGCTCTAAGAAGATGAACATAATCCCCTCAGTGAGACAGACGCAACCTTGTAAGCACCCAGGGAGCCAAGACACAGGCCCCTGCATGTGGATAAGTATGCCCCATGTGCACAGCTGGGAACCAGGGAAGGGGTCCAAACCTAACAACCTCCTAGGGAGGAATTGAGAAGATCACCATAACCCAAATACAGACAGTTCATCAGGTTGGCTCAGAAAATGTGTTTTTGGCAAATTAATCTATGAAGTTCTTGGTTTATGAGAGCAAAAGAAAATTGAAACCCTCCCCCCCAAAAAAAAAAATCTATGTTGGACAGGATTTTATCATGGCGATATTCCTTTAACTGATGTAAGATGTGAAGAAATTAACTATAATTAATTCCAAGGAAGGTTGCCAGATACTCCTTGCATTAGTCCTAATCTTAAGAGAGGAATTATTGGGCCTGATTAGTGTGGTAATTTTATTTTTTAAATGTCTTCTTTACAGTTCAGATGCTCATCTTTATGAGTAAGGATTCACACCATTAACAAATAGAACTCCTCACCACTGCCAAACAACACATGTTTGATCTAAATTGTGCCACTGTTTCCAGGACCCACATAGCAGAGTTCCCCTTTCAGTAGTGTGCCTCCTGCCAGAGGGGGCAGGAGTGAGAACAGAGCCAGTCTGACACCACATGGGTTCTGAACAATATCTTGGCAATCATTTTGGACCAAGTGGTCCGGGTCTGCATCCCCTCCTTCTTCTTGCTGCCATCACCAAGGCCTGGGCACAAGCACTTGTTCAAATGACAGATGGGGAGATTAACAAAGTGGTTCCACACAAGTAACTGGTGGCTGAGCAGAGACAACTGGGACAGGTTTGCAAGAGGAAAAGGAGTCAAGGATTGTTCCTATATTAATAACTGAAGTTTGGGTTGAATAGGGAAACAGAAGCAGCACAAAGAAAACTGCATTGTATTTGGTTAGCCTTGTTTCAGGGACAGAAAAGAGAAGAATGAAATTCTTTAACCAAAATGCAGCATAAAACCCATGAAAAGGAATGAAGTATTGATTTATGCTACATGTGGGTGAACTTGAAAACATTTTGCTAAGTGAAAGAAGCCAGACACAAAAGTTCACATATCATATGATCTCAATTATATGAAACAAGTCAGAATACGTAAATTCCCAGAGTGGTGGCTGGCAGAAGCTGGGTGAGTGGGTTATGGGAAGAGAGTTCTACAGGGCTTCCTTTGGGGTTGATTAAAAAAAAGTTCTGGAAACAGTGATGAATATTGCACAATATCATAAATGTGCTAACTGCTATTGAATTTTATACTGTAAACTTCAGTAGTTTTGTGATGGGTTAATCTTAATTGTTCACTTGATTGTTAAGACATGCCTAGGAAGTTAGTAAGCACACTTCTGGGTATGTGGGTGGATCATGGGGCTTGACCATGGCCAGGGGGAATGTATTGCCTCCTGCTTGTCCTCTCTGGCTCCTGCCAGGCTGTTCTCCTACTGCCACAAGTTGAGCAGCTTCCCTCTTCTCTCCCCCAGCTCACCATGAAATGAACTGAAAGCTCCGAAACCACAAGCCAAAGCAAATCTCTTTTCCTTTAAATTGCGGTGTCAGGAGCGTTACCCCAGCAACAAAAACCTGAACAACACAGTTTTACATTAAATTAAGTTTCAGCTCAGAAAATTCAAAGCAGTGTAAACACACTGATCCCAGTGAACAAGAAATGGGTTTTTTTGATAAAGTGTCTCTTCTTCCTGGCCCTCCACCTGGAAAGCACCACAAGACAAAGCAAGTCATTTCCAGTCAGGAAGCCTAGTTCTCAGTTGTTTGTAACACAAGGCAAGCTTCCAGTTCAGACAAGCTGTGGTCCTATTTTCTCCCATCCCGTGATGAGGCTAGGGCTATCCTTAGCACCAAAAGTGCAGTGAAGCGCAGTGTAGTAAGAACCAGCTTCAATGCATCTACAGAAAGTTATGGAAAACCCAGAATTCAAATGTCTGATTATACAAAACTTTAAATAAAAGCAAATCTGCACTGGGCATTGACTGCCTGCTCCACAGTGTTTTCAGTATTGTGCACACGTTGTGTGCACTGACTTCCTTATCATCACAACAGTCATTAGCAGACGAGGAGACAATGCCACAGGACGGTTCCAGGGCACATCCGTGATCACATAACCAGTGAGTGGTGGAGCAGGGATTTGAATCCAAAAAGCCCACATTCAGAACCCATATGCTAACTTTTGTATCCTACAGCCTCTCCACAGACAGAATCTGTTTTATTTTATGTTTTAGTTTAGTTATGAGATTGTGTGTGGATGGTCCCTTGCTGGTTCTGGCTAATCTAAGGAACCCAGTCATCCGTGAGATAAGAGCAGTGGAGTGATCAATGTCCTATGTCCATTTTGGTCTCTGGTATTGTGGCCTTGAACAGATGAGGGAATATCTCTGACCCTTAGTATCTCTTACAAAATGAGACACTGAGTCCAATCAATAGTTTTCCAATTATTTAAGCAGCTGAAGTTACACCTCAAACTCAGTCAATTCAGAAGCCCAGCCTTTAATGCACACTCCAGAGTGGAGCAGTTCTGGCTGAAGGTGGAGGAGGGAGAAGGTGGGACCGCCCTCCCAGTCCCAGGCAGAACCTGAATGTTGTCCTGGAACTCCTGTGACTTTGGAACACTTGGCTATATATTCTGAGAGCTCTTTTGAAAATAAAATCTAATTTACATTCAAATTCTGCCATGTGAGTCATCTACACAACTGCAGGAAAATAGACTATTCTAGTCATTTTGTTCAGAGACAGTTGTTAGGACTGATGGGCTTGTGCCGAGGAAGGGAAGTTTTCAGGAAAGAAGTGCAAGGATACCCCTCTGAGGATACAGAAGGATATTCAAGACCCACAGCTTCGGAGGGCCCTGAATCCCTCTTAACAAACTCTTCATGTTACCAGCCCAACGAATCCCCTCAGGGATACAAGCTGTTCATCTCTGAAACTCTGTATTTTCTCACAATAGCTCTAATATTATTTGGCTAAATTATTTTTTAAAGATTTACATCCACCAAGGAAGTACCACTTACCTCTTCATAAAATGAGATACTAAGACCTCATTGATCCCCAAAATTTAACTCGATGAATCACTGGTCAAGAAGTATCAGAGGGCACATGAGATTTTCATGCTTGTTCTAGAGAGATTTACTACTGACAAGAGTCCCCCAGAAAGACAACTTTGGTTCAAAGTCCACATTCACCTCAGGCCCCTCCTGTCTCCTCAGCCCCCAGGGTATATGCATGGGAGCTTGCTGCAGTGCTGGAGGATGTTGTGCAATGTCTGTGACACAGGGCCGCTGCCTGACAGTTTCCCATAACTTGGAGGCCAAGACAAACAGAAATATAGTACTAGCAGCCATAACCTAAAGATAATTTATTTTCAGTATCTGGGACTGAGAAGGACAGCAGATAGATAATTAAATATGTAGGCACTGAAAGGAAGAAGCTTAACAAATAGTGGAATAGAAAAGGCAGATGGAGAGAGAGATGGAGAGAAGAAAGATGGGTCTCCCCTGAAGCAACACAGCACCCCAACCAGTGCACTAAAAAACAATCACGTGGTTATGGCTACCACTAGGGAAAAAGACGACGATGCTCCCTGGACCTTATTCTTCTGTTCTTTGAGTGGCATATCGCTACAGGGATAAATAGGTTTTTGGTACAAGTAGAGACCCTGTGCCAGGGAAGATTTTCCCATTTCCTTATCCTCCTTCTCCATTTGTTGCTGCTGGCTTGACAGCAGCAACAACAAAAATAACACAGTTTGAATTTTGTAAAATATCATAGCACCTTTCTTCAGAGAATGACAAAAAAGAACTAGAACACTATTTTCTACCATTTTTTGAATTTTTTAAATCTATAAAACCTGAAGGAAAAGTATCATTTTGCAGTTTTAAAGTGCAACCAGGTATACATTCTGATTGTGTGTCCTGAATGTGCTCTGTGTCCTTGTGGCCTCAGTAAAAGAGAAGCCCAACTGCCAGCTGGGCAGGTAAGTAGTGTCTCAAAGTCCATACTCACACCACGAACCCTATATCAACTCTTAATAACCAACCTAAAACACTAAGAGAACAGTACCTATGTGGTTGTAACTCTTAGGAGTCAACATCCAAACTCAAATGTACACAAAAGTATACAGTAAGACCTCTGGGCAAGAATGGCAGCTGAGTATCAGATCTGTTCAATGCCTCCTGACAGATTCACTCAAAAAGGGATATAGTTAAAAACTGCCTGTTCAACTTAGCTAGGAGAGGCGCGAGAATCCTCAGAATTAGAGGGGGCTACAGTAAGGCTGGAAATCTTGCAGGCACCTCAGAAGCTGAAGAAAACAACAGTCCAGCAAGCCACCCCAGCCAACTGTGAAGGGCCTTGAGCTGCCAAGAAAGAAATCAAGAACTTCCTAAAGTCAAGTGCGACGGAGAGCACCATACCAGAATCTGTGGGAAACAATGGAAGCGGTACTAAGAGGAAAACTTATAATTGTGAATGCTGGGGAGGCTGTGGGGGTAAAGGAGCCCTCCTACATTGCTGATGGGACTGTAAATTGGTACAACCACTATGGAAAGCAGTATGGAGATTCCTCAAAAAAAAAAAAATGAAAAGCAATATTCCATTTGACCCACCTATATTCTTCTGGGTATTTTCCTAAAAGAGTTAAAGTCATCATACGATAGTGATACATACATACCCATGTTTATAGCAGCACAATTTATAATAGCCAAATCTTGGAAGAAGCCTGTATGCCCAACCAGAGATGAATGGATAAAAAGGATATAGTGTATGTATATACACATTGGAGTACTACTCTGCCATAAAGATGGACAAATTTGAGTCAATTTGTAGGAAAATGGATGCACCCTGAGACCATTATGCTTAGCGAAATGAATCAGACACAGAAAGTTAAATATCCTATGGTTTCTCTAGTATGAGAAAATTAATCCACAGAAAAAGTAAAAGAGATATGGGAGGAAGTAGGAAGATGGACTCTGAGGAGGGAAAGAGAAAGTGGGGGCATTAAGAGAGTGGAAGGGGAAATGGGTGTGATATGTAAATAAAAATTCAATAAATTTTAAAAGAAATCATATCAGGGAAAAGTACACAATATTGGTACACAAGGTTGAAAAATCAACTAATGTTTATGGAACACCAAATGAGACTGGGCCTCTTGTAGAGATGCCCCACCTGCTCCCCTCATCCTGCCAGTCCCCTTCAGTCCCTCTGAGGTACCCCATACCCCGCCATCACCTCACATCACCCCTGTGTGAGCAAGTCATACTCTGATACATGTAATACTTTGATATGAATTCGTGTCCAGCCAATTTGCCTGGCTCAGAGCTCACTCCCCAGCCTGGATCTGAATCAACAACACCATTCTGAAACAGGTGTAACCCAGAAACTCCTCTCTTTAAGAATGTGAAGGCACCCTTACCTACATGGTAATCCAGTGGCTTCAGCCATCACCATCCTGCTCTACTAACTTTTCCGGCCATGTCTCTTGCTCAGTCTCCTCCTCACTTGGAGGCTTGTAGACTTCTGTTCACCCCACATCCCTGGGGCTGCTCTTCACAGTCACGTTTCTCTTGCCAGCAACAGTTCCCACCCTTCTCTGCTGTTTTGGGGAGTTGAGTGTGATGGGCACAGGCCCGAGGGCCTTATACATGCTAGTCAAGTACTCTACCACTGAGCTACCCCTGCAAGCTGGCTGCCATAGTTGTGTGTGTGTGTGTGTGTGTGTGTGTGTGTGTGTGTGTGTGTGTGTGTGTGTACAGGTCTTACTAAGTCACTGAATTGCCCATGCTGGACTTGAGCTTAGCAATCATCCTGCTTCAGCCTTCCAGAATGCTGGGATTACAGGCCTGCTCCACCAGATGGCCTCTAGCTATCATTTTATAAGCATGACAAAACAACCAAACAAGCCAGCTCCTTTACGGAACTAAATCTTCCACAGCCCCATATGGTTGGTTTTCTTCTGGTCTTTGGAAACACTTCACACATACATCCACTAGCAGAGGACTGTTTTGTTATGCTACTGTCTCCCTCACTATTTTCTTTGCAACTGTTCCTGAGGTGGCATGGAGGGGAATTATTGTCTCAGGTACCCTGTGTCTGAGACACTTCTGGGCAGGCTCCAGTAAATGACTAATAAATTCATGAATGAAATAGTCAAGAATGTGTAACCTAGCTGATAGAAGACAACAATATGTGACGTTGAATGGGTAACAATAAAGATAATTTTTAAAAAACAAAGAGAGAATCAATACATATCCAAAATTCAGAGGCTACTATTTTGGAGCAAGCTTTTCCAAGGGAGGCATCTGAGCCTCCAAAGGAGGAAGAGAATTTGTGTTAGAAGACAGAAGAACTAGCATGCTGGGAGGGTAGAATGTGAGTAAATTAAGGAAAGCTGGAGGCTCAATTTGAATTTGGAAGCAGAAAGCACAATAGTCCTTAAACCATTTTTGAAGGCTAAAAGTAAGATTGTCCTCAAAAAGAAAATGCCTGCTCTCCCTTCTGCAGAGTCCTGAGCTAGGGAAGAAAACTTTGCCTTCATACTCACCCCCAGAGCCCCTAACACACACCCTGCTAACTGGGACACCCACCTGTCAGGTGCTGGCCAAGGAACCACCACACCTCTGCCCTGCTGTGCTGTGGACTTTTGCCTTGAGCCCGACCTTCCAGGTGCTTAATGGGGCATGGAACCATGGCACATGTTTCTTCAAGGCTAGAGACCATTCATCCCCTCAGAAGCTAAGTCCTATTTAACTCTTGTCACAAAAAGCTTTCCCTTTCCTGTCACTAAGTGACACAATACCACAGGGGATAAAATGCAGAGAATGCAGGCTAGATGCTATCATGTAGATGCTATCATTCGGATCTGAAATGCTCCCTGCAGGTCCATGCGGTGAAGGCTTGATGCCCAGCTTGATGCTTTCAGGAGGTGGTGGAACCCACGAAAGATAAAACTCAGGGGAGATCTTCAGGTAGCTGAGGGTGTGCCCTCAGTGAGGATGGCAAGACTGACCCTTTCCTTTTCTTTCTCTATTACTCCCTGGCCATGAGACCCACACACACACACACACACACACACACACACACACACACACACACAGACACACACTTTGTTCTATCACAGGCTCCCCTCCAGAAGGTACTGCATTGCCGCAGGCCCAAAAGCCCTGGGGCCAAATCAGCATGAACTGGACCCTCTGAACTGTGAGCCAAAGCACAGCACACCCACGGTACACGCGATAGCAACATGAGGTTAACATGCTGTTTCGGTGCCCCATCTAAGAACCCAAACAACTGGCTTGGATGCATCGCCTCACAGCCAGGGCCGAGCTTCCACGGCCTGCGTGGAGACCAGGAAAGCTGCCCGGCGCAGCTGGCTGACAGTGGGCCTCCCTAGTGGAGGCCGGCTGCACAGGGCTCAGTGAGCAAATGAGAAGAGCAGGCTGAGTACCTCGGGACTGATCGAAAGCCTGTAACGTCTGTCCCTCCCCTGCACAAAGCCTCTTCACATTCCTGGGCCGCATACCCTGCGCAGGACTCGGCCATGGTCTTGGCCCACCTCCTCACTGGGCCTGGGAGACGAGGCTGAATGGGCCCACTGCTCGGCCCACACTCTAGGAGCAGGGTGCTCTCCGATGCCTGGGCTATCAAGGTGTTATAGGATGTGTGTTCTCGTAGGGCACGCTTATCTGTTTTGTATTGGTTGAGAGCTGCACCCCACTTGCTGAGAAAGTCACACTTTTGCAAACTGGAAATGTCTGAAGGCAGCAGCCTCGGAGCACTGACAACGCCTCCCTGAGCTGCTGTGAAGTCGCCTTCCCAGGTTTCCAGCCCTGAAATTGACGAGTGGAGGAGGGTGCTTCCAGTGAGCCCAGAGCCAGTGCCAGCTTCCCTCCCTCACTCGGCAGGTGGAGCTTCTCCCGGGGAATCCTGCAGGCTCTGGCTCCTGTCAGCCTCTATACTGTGCCTGCAAGTTACCCTGGATGGGAGATGTGGTGTCAAAGAAGCAGAAAGTGACAAAACGAAAAAATGCGAAAGCACTCCTGCCATAACTTAGCCTGCCCTCTGTAAGTGGCACTGGAGGTGAGGGAAGGGGGTACTGACTACCCCAGCACCAGGCTCCCTCCTTGAAGAGTAGGGCCTCCAAGCACAGCCTGGCATCTCCAGATCATGGGGGAACACTCATCGGCGGAACCTCGCAGCACTAAGAGCTCCAAGCCACCAAGAAAGGTGATTTCTTTGTCAGCTTCTTTGTTTTCTTTCTTTTGCCTTTTCCTTGTAGGATCAGAATAACTAAATCTCTGGGGCTCAGTGCCGAAAGAAAAAGCATGACTCCTTATTCAAAACCGAGATAGCTGGTATTGAGCCAGGCTCAGAGCCCTTTTCTGAGGGGGACCGTACAAGATGGGTACCCGGGAAGCCAGCACTGAGCAGACCCTCCCTTCCCTAGCACTAGTTCTTAGTCCAGGTAAAAAGAGTGGTTTCTTTGGTAAGTATTTGCCATGACCTGAATGTGTTCTCCCAAATTTATGTGTTGGAAACTCAATCTTCCATGCAATGGTTGTGGAAGTTAAGGTCTTTCAGGTGCTCAGGGCATGAGGGCAGAGGCCTCCTGAGTAGATTAGGCACTGTCAAAAGGGTTATGGGAAACAGGTTGCTCTTTCTTGTTCTTATACTAGAAGAGGGTACAGGAAGAAGGCCCTCACCAAATGCCAGCATTTTGATCTTGGATTTCTCAACCTCTAGAACAGTGACAGAATAAATTTATGGGGCAGGGGGTATGCCTAAGTGGTTACAGCACTTCCCTAGCATGTTCAAGGCCCTGAGTTCTAGATCTTCCAGCACAACATAAAGATTAGCTGCACGTGGTGGCCCCTGCCTGTAATACCAGCGCTCAGGGGACTGAGTCAGGAAGATTGCTGTGAGTCTGAGGCCAGCCTGAACTATATAGTAAGTCTAGGACCAGCCTGGACTACAGAAGAAGACTCAGTCTCAAAAAAATAGAGAATAAATTTATAATTGATTGATTCTGCAGTTCTGGAGATTAAACCCAGGACCTTCACACTGAGCTATATCCTAGCCTATTTTTAATTTTGAGACAGATTTTCACTGAGTTGTCCAGGTTGGACTATAACTTGTGATTCTCCTGCCTCAGCCTACCAGAGCAGTAGGTTTACATGACTGTGCTAAAATTTTAGGAATGCCTGGCTGAAATTCTGTTATTATACCTTGTTTAGTTTTCAAAATGCTATTGTAGCAGTACCCAATGGACTAAGACACTACCTCTGCATCCAAGTGGCCTATTCTCAAATCTTAACTCCTCTGCCTTGGCCTGGGTGACCCTGAGCAAGTTATTTAAGCTCTTTGAGCTCCATTTCCTCAACCATATGATAAATATAACAATATAGATATTGGTACGGAGTGAACCCATTGGTTACCTGTTGGTTACTACCAGGTATTACTACCATGTAGGAAAGCAGTGGACCAAGAAATGCACTGAGTGACTGTCAGTGATTAGGCAGAATTTACAAACTCACTATTTAGGAATAATATCTCCAGAGCCTGGGATCTCCAGATTACAGGAAACACTACGCTATCTACCAAACCACCCCATCCACTATGCTGTAGTCAACTGCACTGATGGATACAGGGAGCGTGATGGCATCTAGAGGTTTCTTCTCTTCTATGCTCACCCTTTGCCTGGAGAACCCACCTTTGTTGTTTCCTGGTTTCTTCTACTTTCACCCATTTATTCTAAAGTTATCTCTTATAAACTCACTTGAGGAAACCTGTTCCAATTAGGAGGTTCAAGAAGGAAAGTGCTGAAGGACAGTAGTTCCGAGCACAGGACCAAAGACAAGCCCTGTGCACACACCCCAGCCCTCCTGCCTCCTGGCTCTGACCCTAGGCAGATGATTCGATCTCTCTGACACTCACTGTATCTCAAAAATCTGGGTAATACTAGTACCAGTTTAACTTCCTAGAGTTATTCCGATATTTAATGTATATAAAGTGCTCGGCATGGGGCATGGTGTCTGACACATAGGTATTTCTCAATGAACATTAGCAATTATTATAATTTTTTAGAGATCTTGCTATATTGCCTGTGGTTTTGAGCTCAAGCAATCCTCCTGCCTCAGCTTCCTGAGTAGAATGCACCATTGCTCCTAGCATATTATTGTTACTGGTGTTCATCAAAGGACATTTCCTGGTACGTTATTTTCCTGCTTTTCATTTTACTTTCAAAAGGAGAGAAAAGAGTAACAGAGACAGTGACAGAGCCAGAGAGACAGAGAGGAACAGGAATCCCTCTGAGAGAAAAATACCTTTTTAAGTTTGTCTTTAACACTATTTTATTTAACACTATTTTAAAGATTGCCCTCCTTAAAGATTGCCCATGGCACAATGCTCTAATAAATAATATAAAAGGAGTTTAATAAATAATTTCTTCCCCAAGAAAGTTTATTTTATCTTTTTTTTTTGAAACAGGATCTTACTCTGTATCCCAGACTGGTCCTGAACTCACAGGGTAGCCCAGACTGGCCTAGAACTCACAGCAATCCTCCTGCCTCAGCCTCCTAAGTGCTCCTCCCTACAGAAAGTTTGAAAGCTTAAGAAATAATCAGAAACAAATGATTTTGTCACTGATATCTTAAATATACCATTAAGTTATAAATATTAAATGCATGCAGGTACATATTTCATATCAAATATTATTAACCTATCATAGGCACTGTATATTATTAAATCAATCAATGATCGATCCCAATGACTACTGTAGATAGCACACTCTTCTCACAAAAGCACCACATTATGTTAGAGGTCATCAGGATTCCATCCATTTCCTTCTTTTTATATTTGCAGTGCTGCAGATCAAAACCAGAGCCTTGCATGTGTGGGGCAAGTGCTCTACCACCAGCAGTACCCCAGCCCCAGAAGCCATTTCTTACCCTTAACCATCCCCACCCTTGTTTTCTCCATCACTCTGTTACCTATCAAACCATCCCATTCCACCTCAGCCTCAGGCAATTGAGGATGCAGAGTTTAGACCCAAAGTAATGACTATGGTAGCAGCCCTCAACCTTTTTGGCATGAAGGACCAATTTCATGGAAGACAATTTGTCCCTGGACAATGCGGGGGCGGGGGGGGGGTTGAGGTGGGAGTGGACAGCACGAGCATACTTGCCTCACCGCCACCTTTTAGATTCTCACAAGGAGCATGCAGCACAGTCATAGCAGGGTCCCCACTCCTATGAGAATCTAATGCCGTCACTGATCTGACAGGAGGCAGAACCAGGCAGCAATGCCAGTGAAGGGGAGCAGATATAAATACAGACAGAACTTCTCACTCTAGTCAGCCACTCGACCCCTACTTTGCAGCCAGATTCCTATTGGGCCGTGGACTGACACCAGCCTGCGGCCAGGTGTTGGAGATCCCTGGCATAAGAGATCACCCGGTTTGGCTTCTGTCTTTCTCCCTTCAACAGTGGAGACACAGTTTACCTCTTTGATAAACAATGTTTAAGGGAGGGTTCCACCTTGTAAAAACATAAGGACCTGGGAGCTGGATATGGTGGCATCAGCTGTAATCCCAGCACTCTGAGAGCGAAGGCACAGCATCGCAAGTTCAAACCTAGTCTGAGCAATTAAGTGACTTGGTGAGAACTTGTCTCAAATTAAGAAAAAAAATTAAGAAAAAGAAAGGAGACTGGGGATGGAGCTCAGTGTGGAGGTCCTGGCTCAATCTCCAATACAACACACACATATGCATACGTGCATGCCCACACACACGCGCGCACAGGTTAAGAACTTGGGATCAGTGCTTCAGATGGTTTCATTTATTTGTATGCTTGTACAAAAGTTAGGTTAGGGGAAAAAATCAACATTGTGGAAAGAGAAAACCTTTATCTTTCATTTTATCACAATACTTCTACTAAGATGTAAATTTTTGAGCGATGCGTTTTTAAAAATCAGACTTACCATATCAAGTTAATGGTCACACTGAAATGAGCTTTCTTCTCCAATCTGCTGACCTGTGCTCATTAAAGCAAGGCTCAGGCTCACTCAGGAACATCAGCCACTGTGTCGGATGCTGGCTCCGGAGGCATGTCTGATGCTGTGAGCTGCCTCTCTGCTCCCCTCTTCACTTAGATCAAATTATTACTCCAATTTCAGCTTCCTCTCTCCTAGCAGCAGTGGGCTGGTGCCAGCTTGTACTCACTTGTGAGAAGAGATTGTTAAATTTTCAGAAATTTTGTGAGCCAATTGTTAAACACAGCCAGTATGAATACTAAAGTATGCAAACTTACAACTAAATGAATTAGATTAGCAATAAAGGGGAGAGCTACTCAACAATTCATCACTTTCTCATTAGCTTAGTACTGTATTTGACCACCTTCTTTGTTCTCAGTCATTTACATCTGTCTGCTGTCTGTGAGGCCGACTATTATGTAGAGGTGGCTACCACCCCTCTCTTGCTAACTCCGAACATAGTGGCCTTTGTGTGAAACCGGGTAATCATGAGAGCATCTGCAGTGGGGAGGTCAGGAAATGCTGTTTACTTCAGGGCTTGATTTATTGTCTTGTTAATTGTCTGGGCCCAGGGCCTGTGAACTCTGGCCAGTGGCCTGTTTTTGCGTGGTTTTTATGTCTTAAAAGGTTGCAAAAATATTCAGAACTTCAGTTTGGTAAAGCACAAGATACTGTTTAGACCCTGTTTATAAGGCAAGTGAAGAAGTTACTAATTTGCCATGCTGTACCTATGGCCCAACAGGACGCCTCTGGCAGGGCTCTTCTCAGCCTTGTACCTTCTTGCTAGTAGTGGCATACCATGGATATCAGACAGAACTAATGGGATGTCTGTAAAATGAAACCTGATCATTTCACCACATCAGTCAGACACAGGGTAAAAACATATTGATTGGTAGAAGCCCTAGGTAAGAGGGGAGACAGAAAAAAGGTACACTGAAGCCATCTTCATAGTGCTAAGTGGGTGGTTGGCAATTACCCAGGTAATTGGATGGGTGTGAATGACAGATCACCTTTTTTCCTTCCTTCCCCAGGAAGAGTCTGTGTGGGAGCTGTGGCATCTACACTTCCAAAATTAACAGAATTATAAAAACTAACTGCTATTTTATTTTTTTACAAATGATAATTCATCTCTGTGTTCTGAAACCTACAAATGCTGGTGAGTACTCAGAGATGTATCCTCACCTAAGTCCAACTTTGTGAGAATCACCAGGACTCTGTAGATGTTTGCTAAGAAGGCAAAAATCAAATATCAGCAGAAAACAAGTTGAAGCAGGGTATTTCAGTTGCTTGCTTGTCTTTCTTTCTTTCTTTCTTTCTTTCTTTCTTTCTTTCTTCCTTCCTTCCTTCCTTCCTTTCTTTCTTTCTTCCTCTCTCTCTCTCTCTCTCTCTCTCTTTCTCTTTCTTTCATTCTTTCTATCCTTCTTTCCAGTACTGGGCATTGAACCAGAGCTATATCCCCAAATTTTTTTTTTTTTTTTGTTTTGATTTTTAGGCAGAGTCTCACTAATGTAGCTTTAAAAGTTAAGCTGCCAGGGTTGGCTTGAACTTGTGATCTACCTGCCTCATCCTCCTAGAGTGCTGAAATCACAGCCTATGCCACCACTACTTCTTGTCCCCTATGCTAAGGATCCTACTGATACTTAGCACAGAGTCTCTCCACCCTGGTCTAGGTTAGGCCCTCAGTATCAGTGCTTTCTCTTAACAGTCTCTTCTGACTCCCTCCCTGTCCATTTTCTACATTGCAGTCAGAATTATTGCTCTGAAACTTAGATACCAAGTTCTTTTAAGAATTTTCCACTGCATTCTCCATTGCCTAGAAAATAAGCTCTAAATCCTTAAAGTCTAAGCCAGGTCCCAGCAGGCTCTCGGGCCAGCTCCGGTCTGTTTTCACAGAGTTCATTATATCTTTAATTAAAGGAAAACTTCTAAATCAGTGAGTCCCAGACTATAATGTACATTATAGCCACTTAAGAACTTTAAAACAATCTCTGTGTCCAAGCCACTCTGTGTCAATTAAACTAGATTGTTTGTGGTGAAATAATTTGTACTTGGCATGTCAGTAATAGCAAAACCAGAAGTGTTCCTGTCACTATTCTTGTCTGGAAGATGAGATACTCTTCTTATAATTTTTAAAACAAACATCATAGTAAACCGTCATCAAATAACTTCACTATCTCTCCTCATTTAAAGGTTCTTTGTGGCGCTGGGTTGGAATTCAAGGCTTCATTTGTGCTGCGAGTGTTGTAAAATGGAGGTAGTTCTGCTTACCACCTTCTGCTTACCCCTCCCCTATCCCTGAGCTCATGAGAAAATCAACTTTTGGCCCTAAACCTGCATCTGTGCCAGGAACAACCACAATATGTTTCTGTGCATCCAGAGGTCACCATGGCTGATAGATTGGAAGTTTCTGTGTATCCAAAAGTATCCATGGTTGATAGATTAACGTTAGATAGACACATAAACTTCTTGATGTAGAAACAATGTATACCCCATTTCTCTTTCGTTCTGTCAAAAAAAAAAAAAAAAAAAAACAACCCTCTGTTCTGTGAAAAATACCCCATCTTGCCTCCCTATACTGTGAGTATAAAAACCCCTCACCCAAGTTGTTCGGGGCCTGGCTCCTTTGGTGGTCGGGTCCCAGCATGCTGGTTTGTCTGGACAATAAACTCTTGATCACCCCTGCCTGTGAGTCCCATATGTCAGTCCACACTGCAACACTTCTCCTGCCCACCATTCCATTCCTGTATTTATTTTGGCAGTACTGGTGACAATTAGACGGTTCTTGGCACCTAATAGGCACTCAAAAATGTTTGTCAGGTCAAAGAAAAAAAATGAAAGAGTGAATGAATGAACAAATACATACATACATAAAAGGGGACATTGAACAAGTATAAGTTAAAAGGGCTAAACTGAAAAGAATATTCTTCCTTTTTAAAGGTCATTCATATCTTTTTTAGAGTATATTTTTGAAACATGGAGTGCCCCTTTTACCACTAAATTGTTCTCCATCATTATGGAAAAAATCTTGCCTGGGTCTTCCCTCAACCACAAACTTGGGCAGCCTGAAGTCAGCCCTATCAGTCATTACTAGATTTAAAGTCTGCAACTTTTATTTAAGGGCTTGTTATATGCCATGTGTTTTACTTATATTTTCTCTCTCTTTTTTCCTTTTGTGGTACAGAGGATTGAACTCAGGACTTTCATGATATGGTCCTTAACATCCATCCTCTTTCTTTTTAATTTTATTTTGAGACAGAGTCCTGCTAAGTTGCCCAGGATAGACTCAAATTTGTGGTTTTCGTGACTCAGCCTCTTAAATGGACTTATGGGTATATAACACTGAACCTTGGCTACTTGCATTTTCTCGATTCCTAACAATCATCCTACCAAACAGGCCTCATTAGTATCCTTGCTTGGCAGAGAAGGAAGAAGAGGTTTGCATAGACGTGTGGATTGCCCAAGTTCCTGCACCAGTTGAGCCAGATTTGAGCCCAGAAGCCTGTTCCTGGCTCAATGGCTGCCAAGCACACATTGTTCAGTGGCTACACTTAGAAGCACCCTAAAGAAGCTGGTTACCTGGATCCAGCCTCAAAATTGGACAGAATTGACTACATAAGCCCAGGTTGCAGGGACTTCTTTTTAAATTCATTCTAGTGTGCAACCAGAGCTAAGAAATTTAGCTCTAGGACCTCTTTAAGTTGATGTAACCACTTATCTTTGTACCGTTCCTGTCTCTGGGACACAGTGGCCAACATTTGTGACTTAAAGGAGGAGAAGTTTTATTTTGGTTTATGTTTTAGAGGTCTCAGTCCATGCATGGCCAGCCAGCTCCAATGGTGAAAGGACCTGGCCTGGAGGAGAGCTCTTTCTGGCACGGCAGCCAGGAAATGGAGAGAGAAGGAAGGATCTAGGGACAAGAATATATTCTTTCAGGTCAGTCTCCCAGTAGCCCATCTCTCTAAACAGGCCCCACCTCTTAGCAGCACAGGAAACGCATCAGTGGATTCATCCACTATGAGGATGGTGCACCCACAATGATAATGGGTACATGAGAATTTTGGGAGAATTTTAGGTTTAAGACCATCCAAAAGCTACTTCTTTGGGCTTTAGTTTCTTCTGTACATAATTCTTGCTTGAACACCAGGGAGTTATCCCTGTTCTTTCTCCACCCCAACCTCTGAGCAGGCAGAGAGAGCTCCTGGAATCTCCACACTGGCTTCATCTGGCCTTCCTGGGACTTTTCAGCCTCCACTAAGAAGCTTAAAGCTGTGATGAGCTTATAGCATCTCACTCTGTGTGATGTGGAGAAGAATTTATACTGTATAGCTCCTTGGGAGAGTGAGGACAAGTGAATGTAACTCAATGCATGCTCCTCCTCAGTTCTCCTTGGTAGGTGACAGAGCGGGCTGGGAAGTCTGCCAACTGGCCAACTAGCCCTTTCCTAGACTGACCTTGTCTCCTCCCTGCCTCACATGGACAAGGGAACACAGTCAGTTTTCTCAGGAAAAGGCATCGCAAGGAGGAGAAAAACTAAAGGCGAAGCAGAGGAAACCTCTGATGGTTGAAGTATGAACTCTTCACATAGGCCAGTACCTGGTACAAGACCTGGAGAATCCAAAGCAGAAAAGAGTTGCTCAATTCCAGGTGCTCATAGGTACATCTGATTGCTACATTGTCAGTGAGGACTAGGGTGGCTTTAGGATGACATCTATGTCTCTACACAGACAAGTGTTTATTCTATCATGCTTAAAACCCAAGCAACCCAAGAAAAGTCTATATCCAAGAGTAACTAGGACTACCCTCTATCTCTTATCCCCATCCCACCTTGCTCTGGGCACAAAGACAGGATGTACAATGTCTTCATTTATTAAACTTGGAATTCGTTTAAAGAAATGGAATCCTATCTGTGCTTCTGTTATTTTCCCAAAGTATCCCAAAGTTTTACCATAGCACGTGGCCTGCTTAATTACAATCATCTGTTCATATATTGTCTCTCTCAGGGAAACTCTAAGCTTTAGGAGGTCAGGGAACGGGCTTCTCCTGTTCCCTGAAGAATTTTCAGTACTAGTTCAACTGTAGAAACTCCACGAACATGCAAACAAATGATTAAACATAAAGGTATTGGACAAAGAAACACCTGCTACGTACTTCACAGAAAAGTCAAGGGACATGGGTAGCTGAATTAGAAGAGCTCTCTCCGTTTATCTTAAACATGGTTTCTTTGGGTTTAAAAAGGACGTCTACTTCATGACAGTTTCTTGCATTCTTTTCAAAAATTATTCCTAATAAAGGCGAACAAAGCCAAACCATGGTTTTGCTGGTTGTGGTACTTGGGGCCTCATGAAGCAGCAACCTGCTAGTGATGTGAACCTGGCTTCTGGAGTCCTGGTCACTGACTCTAAAGTCTTCAGAGCAGCAGTGAAAGTTAAAGTACCAGAGAAAGACTGCTTATTACCAGCAGGAAACTTGGAAATCACCCTAACCTTTAATTTCCAAATTGCCTCAGGGAAAAACAGAAAACATTATCCACAGAGAAAGCAGAGCCTCCTGTGGACTCTCAGATTTCTGCTTTTTAAAACCTCACATTTTATGACTATATCAAAACACTTAAAGTGTTTCAGAGAGCTCTTTCAGCAATACAACAGTCACAGAAATAAATATCAACATCTCCTTATTAAAGATAAGAAGAATTGATCTAGTCTCTGCACAATTTCTTCCATAACCACATGCTATGGAGCCCATCTCCCAATCCAAAGGCTAGAAACATTTCCAACCAGAGTTTCTCTGAAAGACACTCACTGCGTGTCCTGAAACATCCAAGTCCTGCAGCAACCTCAAGGTGTTGATCCATATTTGCACTTTTGCTATGGTGCTACCTGTCCCATGATGCTCAAGAACATCACAGAAATAAAGTTGGGGCTGGCAATGATCGTAATGTTGGAAATTTAAAAATCACAGCCATTAGTAAACTAAAAAGTCAGAAGCAGAATCAGAAGCAATAATTCTACAAAATATACATTAGTATATCTTGTTACTCTGTGAATAAAGTCCTGCTTCATGTTCTGGAAGCAGCTCTGACCCCCTTGCCTAGGATATAAATCTTCTTACTATGAAGAGGAATAGTCAAGGATTAAACACTCATGGTAACTGAGCTTGTGCCAGGCATTTAATACACTAAACATATCGTAGGCATTATATTATTTAGTTCACATAATAACCTATGAGGTTGGAATAATTGTTGCCTCAATTGGGAAAATAAAGTAAAGCCTAGGACTTTGGAAAGCCTTCCTCCATGGTTATAAAGATGAGAAGTATACCAAGATTTAGACCAGGGTCCCTGTGGTTTCAAAGTTCATGCTCTCATCTATTATGTCTCATGGTCTCCAAAAAAAGGAAGACAGAGACTTCTGGTCAAGATGGCAGCCTAGTAACAGAGCTGTATAATGTCTCCTCATTGTCTCACTTAAAAAGTCAAGAGTTTAGTTAGCAAATGCATGTTCAATGTAGCTACGGAAGAGAGGGGCATCCCAATAACTGAAAGGAGACCGGGGAAGGTCAGAAGTTCCAAAGGAACATCAAAAATAGAGCAAAAAATCCCAGTGGCTCAGGAAACTGCCACAGGCCAGCTGCAAATGGCTGGAGCTGCAGGCAGCTGTGGACAGAAGAAAGCTCATGTGGAGACTGGAACATCTTATGGAGCAGGGACAGGAATGAGAGCCCCCACAACTGACTGGAGGCCATGGGAAGGTCAGAAATCCTGAAGTCATATCAGGATTGGAGGAAAACAGCAGCTGACTCAGCAGGCTCTGAGCTGCTGGCATCCACAGATGGAGGAAAGAACCTTAGTATGAAGTAAGTGCAGATCCAGAGAAGTGAGAATTGTCAGCAGCTGGCAGCCCCAGCCTTTGAAAAATAAGCCCACAGATGTGTATATTGCAAATGCAACGTGTGCTCCCCGACAAAAGGCCCCCCGGGAGTCCAGACAAGACGCAGCACAAGGCAGCAATCACAGACAATGATAGCAGGAGCTATTTTTAAAAGAAGAGGAAGAAAAAAACCCAAGACTGAACCCTTTAGAGTAAAAGAAAGCCCAGAAGAGCACACCAGAGCTTTTGGGGTCTCCCTTAGACAGTGCCTAGGAAGAAACTAGCACAAGAGGCAGAGAAAGGAGAAAAGAGGTGGGGGGGGAAAGGGCTGCTGATCCCCTGAATGGTTCAGTGTAGTGGGTGCACCTCCGAGGGTGGAGAGCCTGCTCTGGGGGAGGGTAGCCAGGACAGATGGGAGAGCTTTGCTGAGGGGACCAATGTGGACAAGATACCTCAAAAGGGGGAACATTGCCACGTCCCTCCAGCACATGCAAGAGGCTTCCAGATTGCCACTACCCTGCACATCAAAGACATCTCGGACTGGGAAGTCCATCAGCTGCCGGTCCTGTGAGCCACAGGCTCTTAGAGGCTGCCAGGGAATTCTTTCACCCTGTTGCTCCTGAGCCCCAGAGGCTTCCAGAGGCATCTAAGACCGGGAATTCCGTTGCCCTGTCTGTCCCTTGGGCCAGAGGATTCCAGAGGCATCTAGGACTGGGCCTTCACCAACCCCTTCTTTCCTGTGCACCAGAGACAGCTAGAGATAGCAGAACCATGGGGAAATGTGGTAACAAATCTCCTACAAAAAGACCTGACAGCCCAGAAGGTGACACCAGGAATATTGAAATTGCAGAATCTAAAGATGAAAATGGCAAAAATGATGGTAACTTCTGGGCCCAGAAATACATTGAACTAATGTGGGAAATGAAACAGGAAGTGCAAGAACTATGCCAAGACATAGCAAAGCTAAAAGCAAGCCTTGAAAAGCAAATAGAGGAGACCAAAGAGGATATAAATCAGAAGATACTGAAGGCAATACAAAAAATTAGAGAAGAACACACAGAGCTATAAAAAAATTGAATGCAGATATTCAGGAAGTGAAAAAACACACAGGAAACAATAAGCAACCACATTAAACATCTTCAGAATAGAACGTCAGATCTAGAAAATAAAGTGACTGAGCTGCAACATACAGGCCATGAAGAACACAAAGTAAATAAGAAAGAAAGCGAATCATTACAACGGCTGATAAGTGATTCAAAGAGAAGCAACCTCAGAATTATGGGAGTCCAGGAGAAGACTGAGGACAAAACAAAAGGCTTAAAGACCATGTTCAATGAAATTATGGAAGAAAATTTCCCAAATCTAAGAAAAGAAATGAACATGGAACTACTGCAGGCATATAGAACACCAAACAACTTTGATCAGAAGAGATCCTCATCACGACACATCATAATTAAAATTCTAGAAACCCAGCACAAAGAGAAAACACTAAAAGCTGTAAGGGAAAAACAGAAGGTGAGTTACAAAGATAAGCCCATCAGGATAACTGCAGACTTCTCAATCCAGACTCTAAGAGCCAGAAGATCATGGGGCAATGTCATCCAAGCACTAAGAGAACATAAATGCCAACCAAAACTGCTATATCCAGCAAAACTATCTTTTAATTTAAAGGGAGAACTTAAAACTTTCCATGATAGAGAAAGCATAAAGGAATTTACAGCCATTAAGCCAGCATTGCAGAGAATACTTAAAGGAAATTTAGAAAGTGAAAGGGAGGTGAGCAACACCAATGACCCCAGAGAAAAAGAGTCAACAGCTAGAGGAAAATGACCTGAGAAAAAAGTAAGGCTATGCATGAAATTAGGGATGAACTGATAGGCAAAAGGATAAACCAAATTGGGCAAAATGTTAATAATTAGTGAAATATGAGTAAACAATATATGGAAGTTTAAAAAAGTCTCAAATAACTAAGCATAGCTATCTATTGCTTTAACTGTAGCATACTCATGTGATACAGATTTAAGTCCATTTAATGTAGCAAACTGATATAAAGTCTTACACTTGTTTAATGAAGCAATTCACTTTTTTGATATTGAATGTGAGTTTATCCTCTTTGAGAGGCGGAAACATAAGCAGCACCAAACCGGCTTGGAGGAAAGGTAACATCTAAAGAGAAAATGTAATAAAAAATAGATTGATATTTAAATCATGTGACTGATATACTTCTAAAACAGTACCAGCTGTTCTATAAAATCCATGAAATCTCCCCACATCATTATCATTAGTAATAGTATAGTAGTGTACAAAACAGATAATTACATGAAACATAGAGAACTGACATAAGATCTTTTAAAAATATGAATGCATGAATATATGGATGGACAGGCAGACAAAATTATAAACAAATCTAGCAGAATGTTAGTAATCAGTGAAATGTGAGTTAATAAGTTATGAAAGTTAAAAAATTTTTGAAATAACTAAATCTGCCTTCATATCTGTTACTTTAAGTATACTTATGTGGTATAGATTTAAGTTCATTTAATGTAACATACTGATATAGTTTTAAGTTTGTTTATTGTAGCAATTCACTTATTAAATCTTTGATAAAAATTTATCCTAAGAAAACTGATTGATGTAAATATAACCCTGTGAATGTACAAACATGTAGCTTCCAGTATTCAGCTAAGGCATTTGAAATTTAACTTTTCTTCTTCTTTCTCACATTTTTTAGTCTTTTGAATTACATGCTTGTAGTTATTTTCTTATCCACATAAGAAAATACTTGACGTGATGGGTAAGTCCAGGTTTAAGAATATCAACAAAGATATAGCAAAATATAGAAAGAAAAAAGGAACTTTTGGTAAATATCCCAATAAAGGGATCGGCTGGACTTGGAGAAGAGGCATTAAGATTTGATCACTGTGGCCCATTCAAGAAATAGGAAGCTGAGCTAAAGAATGGTGACTTAAGTGAAATGACTTAGATGTGGAAGATTAAACATGTTAAGTACTGTATAGTCTCTCAGACTTGGGAAACTCAGAACACAGACATTCTATAGAACCACACGATGTGACAGCCAGAATTGAGGGGAAGGATTGGGGAGGGTGCGGGAGGGTCCAAAATGGGAAGGGATTGTAAAGTTGTTATTATATATATGTGCACAAAATACTCATTAATTGTAAACATTAGGTATTGCATATGAATATTAATAAAAATAATGGGAAAAAAGAAAGACATTATACCACTATGACTAGATTAAATTCTCTGTAGATTAGGGAACTTGAAAGAACCCCAAATCCCAGAAAAATCAGCCAGCTGAAATTACTCAAAAATATTTCTGGTCATCAAGGTATTTCCTAAGCACAAGGCCAAAAATATCAATGACTTAAATGACTCTGGTGTAGACATACAGGTTTAATTCAGTTACAGTGGACCTCTAGGGAGGAAGGACCATGCTCTTACTGTTCTCTAGAACTTTATCCTATTAAATATTTCCTTCTCTGACTATACGGCCTCCCTGTTCCTCTTCCTTGGCTCCAAATCATGGTACTTCCACATATATCAACATTTATCCCTTTTTTATATATTTTCTTTTATTGTTCACTTTTTAAATTTTTAGGTGTACTAGTCTTTGTCTCTTCAGCTAGATTTAAAATTTCACGAGAATAGAAACTGAGTTTCATGTTTTGTCATGTTTCTGATCTACCACATGTTTGTAACATGCACAGATTCGATGCCTACTGAGAATGCAGTAAGATCTCAGCCTAATCCATTATAAATATAAAGACAAGCAAACTTTTTATAAAGAACTGGATAATAAATATTTTAGGTTGTTCGGTTTCTGTTGTAAGTGTTCAGCTCTGTTACTCTAGGATGAAAATAGACATGAGTGAGGCTGTCTTTTGATAAAACTTTATTTTTAAAACACACAAAGGGCCAAATTAGGCCTATGAGCTAATCAATCTACCATAGTCTATTTATGATAGACTTGGGGGACCAGGCAGAAAAATATTTTTGAACCTCTGCATTTCAGCAGGAAAATTCTACACTCAACGTTTTCCTTTCAGCCCCAAATTCCCATTGTTAGAGTTCTACCTTTTGACTAAGCCAAGTATTTATCCAAAAGCTCTCACCTTGGGCTGAAGTTTGATTTGGCACAATATTTTTCAGTTCAATTTCCTTTGCATTTTAGACATCAGTTTTAAAAGTGAAAAATCAAAAAGCTAATGAAAAGCTAATGTAGTATATTGTGATGCCAATCAGGAATTACAAATTCCTTCCAAATGCATTCTACCTAGAGTCTCTGACACTCTTTCCAACTGCTTCTTATGGACTGCCAATAAACCATCACAGACCATGCGAAATGTGCAACCACATGAACTAAAACTCCATGGAGAGAGCCAATCACCTCAAAGAAGGCCACCCAAAGCATGATGGTAAATACTTCTTCATTCCAACTTCCAAATGTAATTGCTTTCCTTTGGGAGAGTGAGGGAACACAGCAAATGAAAGAAGAAAAGTTTTTCTTCTTGATCAAAGCATTTAGCCCTTAGTTTTTATACAACTTTTAATAGCTCGTAATAGGCTGCTCCTCTGACCTAATTTCCTCACAGGATACTTCTTTGAACAGATTGTTCAATATTGTTTCTGGGCTTATCTATGTGTTGTGATAAGATTTGCTATACATTCTGTATGATCAGAAGTGGTTTTACGGAAAGCCATAGGCTTTAGAGCTGAGGAGAACCTGTTGTGGTATGGATCTGGAGGGTCCCCCAAGGGCCTCATGTGTCTATGGATACTGTGTAGGGTTGGGAGGGGGGCGCGTGGCTTGAAGGGGCGGATACTTTTAGCTTCATCTGGAGAGGCATGTGCAGGTTCTGCCTTCCTCCTAGTCTCTATTCCACCATGCTGTAAGGATCTCTGTCCCGCCAAACTCTGGTTCCGGCTCTTGCAGCCCCACAACGTGATTCCACCATTTTTCAGCCACCCACACATGAACAGACTGAGACCTTCTGAAATATGTAAGCTACAAAAATATCTTTCCTGCCTAAGTTGTGGATGTCAGGTATTAAGTCACAGCGATGAGAAAGTAACTAAGACAGGATTCCTCTAACCAAATCTCTTTTTTTCCACAGATAAATGAAGGGGCATACCCACAACTGTGGACGTTTGACTCCATCCAGATCATGGGTCAAACTGACCCTATGTGACCTGAGTGTCATGATGATGTTAGATAGCATCGCCCTTGTCAATGAGGGGAAATTTGCTGACAACCCCTATGGATTCCCCTGTTCCAGGACAAGACTCCTATAGGTGAAATCAGCCATGTTAAATACCATATCCCTCAATGATGGGGCATGTGTTTTTCAGAGGCATGGTAGGCCTCTACACATTTTTCATTGTCCCTTCCATGGAGAATAAAATACCAAGAATAAAACAGGGAAATGTGTCTCCTGTAGCCTCAACTCACTCTTTCTTCATCATTTTCTCTTTCTTATAAGTGACTGATTACTTTGACCAAAACCCATAGATGTTAGTTACTCTCACTGTGTCTTTGAGATAAATTATCTTTTCATGTGGAACTAAAGGCACTTCTTCTGGTCTCAAGGGGTGTTCTAGACATTGGAAAGCAGCTCAAAAGTTGTTATTCTAGGAAATCTTTGGGCCCAGCAACCACTCATCCAACCCTTGGCAATGACAGCAAAACTAATAGAAATGGGACTAGTGGAGATTGGCAAAGATAATCAAAAGAGATGCATAGATCTTGTCTCTCTAGTTTAAAAGAGTTCCAGTTACCCCTGGTCTTTTCTAGGTTAGGTTAACAGAGATCAACTACAAAGAGCTATGGGGACCAATGAACAGGATTTGACTCTTTCTATGCATTATCTGCTACACTAGACAAGACCTCTTCAGTAGGCCTCTTCCTTTCTCACATCCCCCATTTTTTACTCAAAACTTGTAACTACTCTTTCAGCTCCATCTATCTTCCAAAGGATTGCTTTAAAGTTCAACCCCTTTGCACAACCTCATTGAACACAGAGCTATACCTCCTACCTACTTTTATTTCCTCATTAGTCTCATTAGTGAAGTTTTCTGATTTTTTTCTCCCTTTATTTATTTATTTTTTTAGCCAGTATTCTCTGTGATATGAAACCCTGGGAATAAGCTGCCCTGGAAATCAATGTGTTCCTTGTCACTTACACAGAACTTTGTTGAGATCATTTGCGCACTAACTAAAGAATTGGACTAGACGTATCCTTTCTGGACTTCCTTTTTCCCATTTTTATTAATATATATATGCATATATATGCAATACATAATGTTTACTATCAACTTGAGTATTTTGTGCATTTATATATCACAATAATATTATGACCCCTTCCTCTCCCCATTTTTGGTCTTCCCATACTCTCCCTGTCCCCCCATAACTCCCACTATCACACCCATTTGGTTCTATAGAATGCACGTGTTCAGTTACCTACATCAGAGAAGCCATGCAATATTTAACATATTTAATTTTCTGCATCTGACTCACTTCACCACTCAAGTCACCACTTATAAGCTCAGTTTCCCACTCTTAGAAAGGGCTGCAGTGGCCTTATTTTGATGCCTATCCTCTGGGTCCAATGGAGCCCTTGATTGGGATGATTTGCCAAAAGTTCTTTTTTTCTGTATATTACTATATATTTGTTGAGATTCTTTAACATGACCTCACCCACCAGTTCACATGAGAAGAGAAGTATAACAATGAAATTTGTAAGACTATAAAAATGTGAGAAAGAAAAATAAGTTGAATTTCATACTACTTATCTGAGTACTGGAAGTTAAATGTTTATACATTCAAAAAACATGCTACATTGGATGAGGTTATGTCTGTATCAAATTGGTACATTAAATGAACTTAAATAAATAGATATCAAAGAAGCATATTACATTTAAAGCAGATGTAATGGCATACTTAGTTATTTCAGAATTTTTAACTTTCATCAATTATTTACTCACATGTCACTAATTACTAACATTTTTCCAGATTTTATTTATCATTTTACCTACCTATCCATGCCTAACTTCATGCATACATATTTAAAAGATTTTATACCAATTCCCTATGTTGAATATAGTTATTATGTTTTGCAAACTTATATACTATTAAAATAATAACTATGGGGGAAGATTGACAAATTTTTAGA
Organism: Ctenodactylus gundi; assembly: GCA_004027205.1. Taxonomy (NCBI): domain Eukaryota; kingdom Metazoa; phylum Chordata; class Mammalia; order Rodentia; family Ctenodactylidae; genus Ctenodactylus; species Ctenodactylus gundi. Next base: position 4,716 of record PVKB01006987.1, on the reverse strand, counting down.
AAGCTGGTACTGTTTTAAAAGTATACCATTCAAACGATTCAACTATCAATCTATATTTTTTTTGTTACACTTTCTCTTTAGGTATTTCCTTTCCTCCATATTTTTTGGTGCTGCTTGTCTCTCTGCTTCTCTCAAAGATTCCTTCGAGTATTTTCTGCCACACTGGGCTAATCGTCTCAAATTTCTTTAGAAATTCTTGGTTAATTTTCAGGAATAATTTTGCTGGATACAACAACCTGGGTTGACACTTGATGTTTTTTAAGGCTTGAAAGGTCTTGCTCCAAGCATTCCAGCCTTTAAAGTTTTCATCGAGAGATCTGCAGTAATTCAAATGGGTTTGCCTTGGTAGAATAATGTCTATTTTTTCCTTGATGCTTTTAATAACCTTCCTTTATGTTGTGTTTCTGAGGTTTTGTTTATCATATGTCATGGCAAGTCTCATTGCTGGTTGAGGTTCTTTGGTGTTCAATAAGCTCTTTGTACCTGAAAATTAATTTCTTTTTCTAGATTATTCACTATTGCAGTGAAAAAATCCTTTATATCTTCTGTGCGGTCTTCTGTTTTTTTCTCTCACTCCCATAATTCTGAGATTCGAATCATCCATCAGCTGGTGTATCCAACTACTTTGCTCATTTCTAATTTTGGACTTGTGCCTAATTATAGCATTTGTTCATTTGTTTCCTCAGCCTTGTCTTCCAGGTCTGAAATTCTGTCCTCATTTTCCCCTGCTATCACATATACATGTTTATATCCTGAATTTCATCTAGATTTCTTTTCAGATTTTCCACTTCCCTATCAAAATGTTCTTTCATATTTTACATTTTCTTGTTGACCTCAGCCAACTTTTTATTTGTGGCTTCAATATGTTCAGTGAGCTTTGTCTCCGTTAGGATCACTATTTGATTGGTAAGTTCCTCTTTAAGCCTGTTGATCAATGCTTGCACTTCCTTGAGAATATCTTGTTTGAACTGGTTGTTCAACTCATTTATTTGTTTTCTGACTTCCTTCCCTATAAGTTCCACTATTTCAGGGCCCATGATACTAGTTTCTGGGCCCCCAGGCATCACTGCAGGTGTCCTGCTGCCTTATCTTCTTCCCATGTTTCTGTTGTCGAGGGACTTCACATTAAAGGCCTACTTGAGAGGTTTCTTTGAATGAGTATTAGACTGTGTCAGGGGAGCCGAAATTCCTCTGAGTTCTGTCCTGGGAGTAGGCAATGAGGGCAGACCTAACAGTCTGATGGTATATGAGGTGTCTTGTTCACCCAGCTCCCTCAGCAAAGCTCTCCCATCTATCTTAGCTTCCCTCCCCATGGTGGGGCTCTTCACCCTTGGAGGTGCTCCCACTACCCTGAGCCACTCAAGCAGCCTTTCTCTCTGGTCTGCAATTGTCTCTTGTGCCAATTTCTTCCTAGGTACTGTTTAAGAGTGACCCCAAAAACACTGATGTACACTCCTGAGCTTTCTTTTATTCTAATCAGTTCAGTTTCAGGCTCTTCTTCTTTTTTTTTAAAATGGCTCCTGCTTATGTCATTGCCCATTATGACTGCCAAGCACTACTTCTGATTTGGGCTCCCAGGGGGCCTTTTCTAGGGGGAGTGCACATTGCATTTGTAGTATACACTACCTGCAGGTTCATTTTTCGGAGGCTGGGGCTACCAGCTGCTGATGATTCCCCCTCTGCCTGGATTCACTCTTACCTCAGTCTAAGGTTCTGGCCTCTGGGCTTTCCTCCATCTGTGATCTGTGGATGCCAGCAGCTCAGGGCTGTACCCAGTTGGCTGCTGTTTTTCTCCACTTCTGATATGTCTTCAGAATTTCAGACCTTCTGTGGCCTCCTTTCAGCTCTTGGGGTGCTCCTCCCTCTCCTAGCTCAGTCAGATGTCCCAGGCTCCATCCAGGCTTTCCTCCATCTGCAGATGTCTGTAGCTCCCAGCCATTTACAAACACTCTAGGGCAGCTTCCTAGGCTGCTGGGATTTTTCCTGCACTCCCGATATTCCTTCGGGTTTTCTGATCTTCCTCTGGCCTCCTTTCAATTGTTGGGGTGCTCTTCCCTGTTACAGTTACATTGAACAGGTTGTTTTTGACTAAATTCTCAAAAATTTTAAATGGGTCCACAAGAAGACATTATGCAACTCTGTTACTAGGCTGCCTTCCCCTTTGTGGACTTCTATAAGAGGACTGATATGACATATGAACTATATCTTAATAAACTGGTTTATAAAAACAACGATGATAAAACTAATAATGAGGAGGGAGATGACCGTGATACCACTACTACTTCTCCTAGTATGTGTTGCTTGCAGAACAGGTTAGAGAATACAGCTTTTTTAGGTACATTTATTCACTTGATCTCTTTGACCTTGTGAAATTGACTGGACAGACAGTACAACCCCAAGGTTCAGGTGAGGTCGCTGGTAGAAGGTCACAATGAGAAAGAGGTTAAACTACTTTCCCTTCCCACTGTACCCTATATACTGTGTTCTGTTGTATTAATAGTCAATGGACTGGCATTCAAAACAACTGAGAACACAAGCTTCAAACTTTTTTTTTCCCCAACTAGGGCAAAGAGTTAATTCCTTCCTTCCTTCAACCTTTGGAATAAAATTCCTAGCAAACAGAACAACTCACACAGATGGCATGGGCAGAGGGAAATGTGTAAGTCACATCAGAATCATCAACCCTCAAGGACACTGTGTAAGTTTCTCATTCCCTTCCATTCTAACACATCCTAGCATAGGATGGAGGCACGATTTTAGGGTTAGCTACACAATAGAGAAGAGAACTGATGAAGCAGACTGAGTAGTTGCATTTTTCAGTTCTTACAATGAGTTGTTTATATTTGTATACAAACACTCACACATGGCTATAAGACCAAACACTTTTTCATGCTTATTGCTATATTCAAGCAATTTCAACATCTTATCTCTTTATAATTACCTTGATTGCCTTGATTAAGTGGTCAACTTTGTCTTAAGCATTAAGGTGGTATAAAAATGTAGACCCATTCTTTATTTTTATCATACTACAAACTCATTTTAAATTGCAATATCCAACATTATAAAGCCCAGTATTAGGTCATATTTAATCTCATAATTACAATTGTAAAATAATCATGAAACCCAAAGACATCAGTGTTTGTTGAAGGCATCATGGTCATGAAAAGGCTTATGAAAACACAGTGGAAGAATGCCAGCTCCACGGAAGCCAAGAGAAATGAAAATGATATGGATTAAAAATGAATTTGCCTATTTGAAATGGTCTTTCACTATGAACAAGCCTATAATGTATTTAGATATTCTGTACAGATATTCAAGTAGAAAGTAGACATCATCCTAGAAGGTCAGAGAACTGAGCATTTGGGAAGAAAAGAAATAGAAAAACACTGAAGCCCTGTGAGCCAGGGAGACACGCAGTATGGCAATACTGATGCCATTCAAACATGACTTACATTCTTTTTAGTGATATATGTAATCTTTACGGCTTCTTAAAATGGTATTGAAAATTTAAAAACAAAATACAATAATCAAAAAACTTTTGTATCTCTTCCTTTCTCCCTTGTAATGTAAATTCTATTTAATTGTTTGTGCTGTTTTATTCAAACTTAGACTTCAATATTCTATAAATCAGGAGCTCTTTCCAAAGCATGCTGATGTTTAAGTAGGAGATCCAATTAATTCATAGTTTAGTAAAATAGAGTAAGCATTTACTGCATCTTTATTATGCACAAAGCACGGGACTGAATGCTAGGGAAACTGCAAGGGCATTTTTTATAAGCAGTCAGAGAAAAAAATTTACTGTAGAAGGCTTACTATTTGCCCCTTTCTGCTTATGTGTCAAGAAACTCAAAGCTAAATTTATTCATTTATAATAACTGTCTTTACACTAGCGTTTCTGTTATAATTCTTTTGCTATGGTGACTCATTTGCTATCCTTTTTAGATATGGGGAAAACATATGCAATATATTAAACAATTAAATGAATTTCTCTGATTCTGGATAAAGTGAGTTAAGTCTCATAAGAAAAATAACAACAGAGTGCACCGAGGAGTCACAGGAACAGAAGGTTGCTTGAGAAAGGGAAGCAGGAGGTGAGTCATCTGGGAAAAGGTTATTCCCTGCTAAGGGGACAAGTGGACAAAGGTCTCTTGGGAGAGAATAATTCGGACACAAGGTAGAATCAAAAAATTTATTGTTTCCTTCTTTAATAATAAATAATACCAACAAGTCCACCAACATAATGAGCCTATCCTACGAAGAGCCAAGTTGGAATGTTGTTCACTATGTGAAGAGACCAATAAGCACATTAGTAGGACGTTCATCTTGTTCACTTAAGAGGTCGGGGATGGGTAGCAATACGACCCTGAAATTTTAGCACAGGCACAACAAGCAACAATAGCATCCAGGAGAGTAGATGAGTGGATTTCATCTAGTGGTTCTTGGTAAGCGCTTTATCACTGTGGTCATACAGATTATCCGAGCTGTAAGATAATTTTGTTTTTTGTGAATATTTAAGATATTATAATGATCCCTTTATTGTTTGTCTTTATTGGGCTCGAAACAATTTGTTCGCTTTAGAGACCAAGCTTATTTTTGACTCTTGAAAGATTGAAAAACTTAAAAATTAAAGGCAGATGATCAGTGCAGGGATCATGGAACCTAATGGGCAAAAGTTGGGGAACAGAAGGTCACATCCCACTGTACGTGTGAGGGAAA
>PVKB01006986.1:0-46501 GCA_004027205.1 Ctenodactylus gundi | reverse complement strand
TAGGGCTTGACCCTGAGAATGCGGGAGGGAGTGTAAAGCAATGCAGAAATCCCCCACCCTCCTTCGTCCCTGGGCAAAGGCCCAAAGATATCCCCCTCCCCCCACCTTTGTCCCTGGGCAAAGGCCCAAGAAGATTTTGTACTTTTTCACTGTGCTCCTTTTAGACCCCTCCCCTACCTAAAGCTGCCTTTAAATTCAATGCACTGCACTCAGTAAACGACTCTTGACAAGCAACTGCTTCCTTGAGTCCCGCCTCTTTCTCGCCCGTTCTTCATTTGCAGGTTTCGGCTCCCCTCGCGGCCCCCGAATAACTAAGGCCCGCGGGTCGGGTCAGGGTCCCATCTTGAATGGTCTGGGGTCCCAGTCATGACCGAATAGGTCTCGGGTCCTGGTCCCATCATGACCGGTCCAGGATCATGGTCATGATCAGATGGATCCTATGTCCATGTCCTGACATGATTCTTATGGGTCCTGGTCATGATTGGATGGGTCCTGGGTCCCAGTCCCATCATGACCAGTTTGGAGTCCAAGTCATGACACATTGGGTCCTGGGTCCCAATCCCATCATAACTGGTCTGGGGTCCTCTTCATGACCAGATGTAGCCCAGGTCCTGTTTCTGTCACAACCGGATGGGTTCTGGGTCTCTGTCCTGTCATGACTGGTCCAGGATCCCAATCATGACAGGATCGGTACTGGGTCCCGGTTATGTCATGACCTGTCCACAGTCCTGGACATGACCAAGCAGTTCCCAATTTTTGGTTCGGTCATCACTGGTCTGAGATCCTGGTTATGACCAAACTGGTCCCAGGTTCTGGTCACATCATTACCAGGTGTGTCCCAGGTCCCAGTATAACCTTGACCTGTCCACAGTCCTGGTCATGACTGGACGGATCTCAGGTCCTGGCATCATCCTGACTGATCTGGCGTCCTGGTCATAACCAGACATATTGTGGGTCCCATTCTTGTCATGACCCACCCAGGGTCCTGGTCCCTTAATGACAGGTCCAAGGTCCAGGTCATGAACAGACTGCTCCCGGGTCCCAGTCCCATCATGACTGGTCTGTGGGTCCCAGTCGTGAACTGACAGTACCTGGGTACCGTCCTGATTGTTCAGGGGTCCAGGTCATGACCAGAGGGGTCCTGAGTTCTGGTCCTGTTATGACCAATCCAGGGTCCTGGTCATGACAGGACAAATCCCGGGTCTCGATCCCTCCATAACTGGTCAGGGGTTGCAATCATGACCAAATGGGTCCTAGGTCTCAGTCTCGTCATGACCGGTCCTTGGTCCCGATCATAACCAGAATGGTCCCTAATCCCAGTCCCTTCGTGACCATTCCAGGTTCCCGGTAAAGACCGGATGAGTCCCAGATCCCAGTCCTGCCATGAACATTCTGGGTTCCCTGTCATGACCAGATGGGTCTTGGGTCTCCATGACATCACGACTGGTCCAGGGTCCATGACTGGTCCAGGGTCCCAGTCATGACCAGACAGGTTTTGGATCCCCATCCCTTCATGACTGGCCCAAGGTTCTGGTCATGAACAAACTGGTCTTGAGTCCCCATCCTATCGTGTTTGATTTGAGGTTCCAGTCAAGACTAGACAGGTCCTGGACCCCTGTCCCATCATGACTGGTCCAGGGTCCCAGTCATGACCAGATGAGTCACGGGTTCTGGTCCCATTATGACCAGTCCGCAGTCCTGGTGATGACACGACAGTTCTTGGGTCTCAATCCTGTCATGACCGATCATGGACAAAAGTGTTCCAAGAACTGTCATGACCATTTTGGCATCCTGGTTATGACTAGAATGGCCCCTGTCGTGACGGGAAAGGTGTCAGGTCTTGGGCCCATCATGACTAATCCGGGGTCCCGGTCATAACTGGATAGGTACTGGGTCCCAATTATGTCATGACAGGTCCTGAGTCTTGGTCATGACTGGATGGGTCCCAGGTCCCAGTTCTGATATAACCTGTCCGGCATTCCAGTCATGACAACATGGGTCCCAGGTTTCGATCACCTCATGATCAGTCTGGGTTCTCTGTCATGACTGGACTAATCCTAGGGCCCTGCCACATCATGACCAGTCCACGGTTCAGTCATGACCAGATGGGTCCTGGGTCTCAATCCCGTCATGACCGGTTTGGGGTCCTGGACCTGTCATGACTGTTCTGGGGTCCCAGTCAAGAACAGACATATCCTGTGTCCCAGACTGGTCATGACCAGACAGGTCCCTGGTCCCAACACAACCAGTCTGGGTTCCCAGTCATTACTAGAATGGGCCTGGGTCCCAGTTTGGTCATGAAAGGTTTGGTGTCCAGGTCATGACCAGATGGGTTCTGGGTCCCAGTCTTGTCACGACTGGTATGGGGTCCCAGTGAGGACTGGATGGGTCCCCGGTCCCAGTCTTGTATTGACTGGTCCAGGGTTCTGGTCACGACTGGAAGGGTTCCAGGTCCTCTCCTGACCTGTGCAAGGTCCCAGTCATGACTGGAATGGTCTTGGGTGTCAGCATTGTAATGACTGGTCCAAGTTCCCAGTCATGACCGAATGGGTCCTGGTTTCATCACGATAGGTCTAGGGTCTTGGTCATGACTGAATGGGTCCCGGGTCTTGTTCTGAAAAGTCTGGGGTCCTAGTCACTACCAGAATGGTCCCTAGTCCTGGTCCTGTCATGACTGGTCCAGGGTCCTGCTCATGAACTGATGGATTCCAGGTACTGGTCCCATCATGACCGGTCTGGGGTCCTGGTCATGACAGGGTGGGTCCCAGGTCCAGGTACCATCATGACTGGTCTGGGGTCTCTGTCCTGACAGGAAGTGTCCTGGGTGCCGTTCCTTTCATGCGTGGTTCAGGGCCTTGGTAATGACAGGCCAGGTCCCAGGTCACAGTCCTGCCATGAATTCTCTAGGGTCACGGTTATGACCAGATGTGTCCTGGGTTCCTGTCCTGTCATTACTCGTTGGGTCTCAGGTCCTGGTCCCATCATGACTGGATAGGGGTTCTGGACATGACCGGATGAGTCATGAGTCCTGGTCCTGTCATGACCATTCCAGGGTCCCAGTCATGACTGGACAGGTCCCAGGTCCAGTTCCTGTCATGACAAGTCCAGGGTCCTGGTTGAGATTGGACAGGTCCCTGGTCCCAATCCTGTCATGATTGGTTTGGGGTCTAGTCATGACAATACAGGTCCTGGGTCCCGTTCCCTTCATGACTGGTCCGGGTTCTTGCTCATAACCTGATGGGTTCCTGGTCCCAATCCTGTCATGATCAGTTCAGGGTCTTGGTCATGACAATACGGGTCCTGGGTCCCGTTCCCATCATGACCAGTCTGGGTTCTTGCCCATGACCTGATGGGTTCCTGGTCCTGATCCCATCATGATCAGACATGACCCTGGTCCTGGTCATTTCATCACTGGTCCAGGGTCCCACTCTCAAACAGATGGGTCCCAGGTCCTGTTCACATCATGACCAGTCTGGCATTTCAGTCATGACCAGAGGGGTCCTGGGTGCTGGTGCCATTATGACCAGTCCAGGGTCCTGGTCATGATCGGATGGTTCCCGGGTTCTTGATCATGATCAGAATGGTCCCAGGTCCTGGTCCTGTCATGACCAGTCTGGGGTCTCAGTAATGACTTGGTGGTTCCTGGGTCCCCATCTCATTATGACCGGTCCCAGTCATGACAGACGTGTCCCAGGTTCCGGTCCCGACATGACCAGTCTGGGGGCCTGAGGGATTCGAGGTCCTGGCCCCATCATTACCTATCCTGCATCTTGGTCATGACTGTACAGGTCCCGGGTCATGGTTTGTCATGACAGGTCAGGGTCCTGGTCATGCCATGACTGGTCTGGGGTCCTGGTCATAACCAGATGGGTCCCAGGTCCAAGTGTTGTCATGATTGGTCCGAGGTCCTGGGCATGACCAAGTGGATCTTCCCAGTCCTGACTGGACATGTCCTGGGTGCTGTTCCCTTCATGATTGGTTCAGGGCCTTGTTAATGACAGGACAGATCCCAGGCCCTTGTCCTGTCATGACTTCTGCAGGGTCACCATTATGACCAGATGGGTCTTGGATTCCAGTCTGGTTATAAGCTGTCTGAAGTACTGGTCATGACTTGCCTGGTCCTGGATCTTGGTCTTATTATGACAGGTCTGAGGTTCCATTCATGACTGGACAAGTTCTGGTCCAGTCAGGACTGGGCCGGGGTCCTGGTCATGACTAGTCTGGTCCAGGGTCTTTGTTCTGTCATGACGGGATCAAGGTCTTGGTCATGACCATATGCATACTTGGTCCAGGTCCCGTCATGACAAGTCCGGCATCCTGGTCATGACTGATTGGGTCTCCGGAGCTGGTCCTAGTCTAGTCATGACCAGTATGGGGTCCTGGTCATGTCCAAACAGGTCCCAGGTCCTGGTCACTTCATGACCGCTCCAGTGTCTTTGTCATGGTCAGATGGGTCCTGGGTCCCAATCCCTTCATGTCCAATCTGGTGTCACAGTCCCATCATGATGAGTTGGGGGTACTGTCCATGACCAGTCGAGTCCTGGGTCCAGTTGCCATCATGACTGGTTCGGGGTCTCCATCATGACCAGACAATTCCCAGAACCCATCTCAACCAGTCTGGGTTCTTGGTCATGACTGAAATGGTCCCGGGTTCTGGTCCCATCATGACCAGTTTGGGGTCCTGGTCATGATGGACAGGTCCCAGGTCCCAGTCTCATCATGAACAATCCAGGGTCCTGGTAATGACTGGACAGGTTCCGGGTCCCATCATGACCTTTCCTGGGTCTCAGTCATGACCAGAATGGTCATGAATCTTGGTCCTGTCATGACTGGTCCAGGGTCCCAGTCCGAGGTCCCGGTCATGACTAGGACTGTCCTGCATCCCAGTCCCATCATGACAGGTCAGGGTCCTGGTCATGAATGGACAGTTCCTGATTTCTGGTCTTGTCATGACCTTTCCAGTGTCCTGGTCATGACCCGACATTCCCCAGGTCCTGGTCCCATCATGACAGGTCCAGGTTCCCAGTCTTGTCATGACCAGTCTGGGGCCCCAATGATGACCAGATGTGCCCCAGGTCTTGGTTTCATCATGACTGGCTCAGGTTCCTGGTCATGACTGGATGGGTCCCGGGTCCCATTATCATCGTGACTGGTCCAGCATCCTGGTAATAAATGGATGGGTCTTGGGTCCCGGTCCCATCATGTCCAGTCCAGCGTCATGATACTGTCATGACTGGTACAGTGTCCCAGTTATGACCAGATGGGTAATGGGTCCCTGTCCCTTCATGACCAGTCCAGGGTCCCAGCCAGGACTGGGCAAGTTCTGGGTCCCAGTCCCATCATGACCAGTTGGGGTCCTGGCCATGACCAGTTATATTCCCAGTCCCATTCCCATCATGACAGGTCTGGGGTCTTGGTCATGACTGGATGTATCCTGGGTCCTGGTCCTGTCATGACATGTCTGGCATCCCAGTCATTACTGAGTGGTTCTAGAGTTCTGTCCTGACTGGTCCAGGGTCCCTGTCATGACCGGACAGGTCCCGGATCCTGGTCCCATCATGACTAGTCTGGGGTCACACTCATGACCAGATGGGTCCCGGGTCTAGGTCCTGTCATGTCTGGTCCAGGGTCATGGTCATAACCAGATGAGCCCTGGGTTCAGGTCTCGTTATGAGCTGTCCGTGGTCCCAGTCATGACCCAATGGGTCCTGGGTACAGATTGAGTAATGACCAGTCTGGGGTCCAGGTCCTGACTGGACAGGACATGGATCAAATTTCCTTCATGAGCTTTTTGGGGTCTTGGTCATGACTGGATGGGTCCCGGATCCTGGTCCTGTCATGACTTGTCCTTAGTCTCAGCCTTGTCATGACAGGTCCAGGGTCCCTTTCATGACTGGATGGTTCCCCGGTCCTGGTCTTGTCATGACAGCGCCAAGGTCCCAGTCATAAGTGAATCAATTTGGGGTCCTGGTCCTGCAATGACTGTTCCAGGATCCTGATCATGACCTGATGGGTTCCAGGTCCCAGTCCTGTCATTACCAGTCTGGGGTTCTGGTCAAGAACGGCTGGGTCCCAGGTCCTAGTCCAGTTATGACTGATCCGGGGTCCTGGTCATCACAAAATGGGTCCTGGATCCTAGTCTCCTTATAACTAGTCCAGGGTCCTGGTTGTGACCAGATAGTTCCAGGGTCCCGGTTCCATCATGACTGGTCCAGCATCCCTGTCATACCTGGATGGGTCCCAGGTCCCAGATCATGGTCCTGTCATATCAGGTTCTGTCAAAACTGATTTGTGGTCCCAGTCATGACCAGATGTGTCCCAGGTCTTGGTCCCATCATGACCAGTTCAGGTTCTTGGTCATAACTGGACAGGACCAGGTTCTGGTCCCATCATGATTGGTCCAGGGTTTTGGTCATGAATGGATGGGTCCCAGGTCCTGGCATCATCAGGACTGGTCCAGCATCCTGGTAATGAGTGGATGGGTCTTGGGTCCCGGTCCTGTAATGTCCGATCCAGTATCAAGGTACCATCATGATCGATCTAGTGTCCCTGTCATGAATGCACAGGTCATGGGTCCCAGTCGCATCAGGAGCGGTTCAGGGTCCCAGTCATGACAGGACTGGTCTTGGGTCCTGGTCCTGTCATGATCGGTTCAGGGTCCTAGTCGTGACCAGATGTGCCCTGGGTCTCATTCCTGTCACAACTGGTCCGGCATCCTGGTCATTAATGGATGGGTCTCAGCTTCCATCCTGACAGGTCTGGGTTACCAGATGATCTGGGTCATGTCCAGATGGTTCCCGGGTCCCAGTCCTGCATGACCAGTCCAGGGTCCATGTCATGACTAGATGGGTCCCGGATTACTGTCCTGTCATGACGGGTCCAGGCTTGCACTCATGACCCAATGGGTCTGGATCCAGATCAAGTCATGATTGGTCCAGGGTCCTGGTCCTGACTAAACGGGACCTGGGTCCCATTCCCTTCATGAGCTCTTCAGAATCTTGTTCATGATTGGATGGGTCACAGGACCTGGTCCCGACATGACTTTTCCAGAGTTATAGTAATGACCAGACTGTTCCCTGATTTTGGCCTCATCATGACAAGTCTGGTCAAGACTGGATAGTTCCAGGGTCCTGGTCCCGTCTTGACTGGTCCAGCATCTCAGTCATACCTGGGTAGGTCCCAGGTCCCTGTCCTGTCATGTCTGGTCCAGTGTCACTGTCCTGTCATGACTGGTCTAGGGTCCCAGTCATGACCAGACTGGTCCTGGGTCCCGGTGCCATCTTGACCAGTCTGGGGTCCCACTCATGACTGGATGGGTGGTTCCCGGGTCTCATCCTGACTGGTTCGGGGTCTTGGTCCCAATCATGTTAAGTCAAATCCAGGGTCCTGATCCCGTGTTGACCAGTTTGGGGCCTCTGTCATGACCAGACATTTCCCAAATCCCAGTTACATTATGACTGGTCCAGGGTCCCAGTCATAACCTGATGCATCACGGGTCTCAGTCTCATCATGACAGATCTGTTGTCCTGGTCATAACCGGATGGGTCCAAGTCCTGTCATGACAGGTCCAGGGTCTTTGTCATGACCAAATGCGTACTGAGTCCTGGTCCGATTATGAATGGTCCAAGGTCCCTGTCATGTTCAGATGGGTCCTTATCCCATCATGACCACTTTGGGGATCCAGTCATGACCTAATGGGTCCTGGGTCCCGGGTGTCGGTCCCTTCGTGACCATAATTGGGTCTGTATCATGATCGGACAGGTCCTGTGTCCAGGTCTAAGTCATGATTGCTCTGAGGTCCCAGTACCATCATGGCCAATCCAGGGTCCAGGTCAAGACCGGACGTCCAGGGCCTTGTCCTGACTGGTACGAGGTCTTGGCCATGACCAGAATGGTCCTGAGTTCTAGTCCCATCCTGATTGGTCTGGTTCCCAGTCATGACCAGACCTGTCCTGGGTTCCAGTTCTGTCATGACCCATCCAGGGTTTTGATAATGAAGGGTCAGGTCCCAGATCCCAGTCCCATCATGATAGGTCCAGGGTCCCATTCGTAATTGGATGGGTCCTGATTCCTGCAACTGTCATGATCAGTCCAGGGTCCCTCTCATGACCTGACTAGTCCTTGGTCCTGGTCCCAGTCATGACCAGATGGGTCACGGTTCCCGGTCTTGTCCTGACCAGTCCGGAATCCCAATAATGACCAGAACTGTCCCACATCCTGGTCATGTCGGGGTCCTGGTCATGACCCAACAGGACCCAATTCCTGGTCCCACAATGACCAGTCCAGGTTCCCTAGCATGACTAGATGGGTCCCAATTCCCAGTCTTGCCATGACCAGTCCAGTGGCTGGTCATGACCAGACAGGTCTCAGGTCTTGTTCTGGTAATAACTGCCCCAGGGTCCCAGTCATGACCAAATGGGTACTGAGTCCTGATCATGTAAACAATCTGGAGTCCTAGTCATGACTTGACATTTATCAGGTCCTGGTCTTGTCATGACAGGTCCAGGGATCTGGTCCCTTCATGACCAGTCATGGGTCCCAGTGATGACCAGAGGTGTCCTGGGTCCCGGTCCCATCATGAATGCTCTGGCATCCTGGTCATGACCTAATGGATCCCCTGGTCCTGGTCCCATCGTGATCAGTTCGGGGTCCCCATCTTGCCATGACAGGTCTGGTGTCCCGGTCGTGACCGGATGGGTCCCATGTCCCAGCCCCATCATGACCAGTCCGACATATCGGTCATGATTGGGTGGGTCCCGGGTCCCAGTCCTGTCATGACTGGTATAGGGCCTCGGTGCTGTCATGACATGTCCTGGCTCCTGGTCATGACTGGATGGGTCACAGGTCCCATCCTGACTGGTCTGTGTTCCCAGTCATAACCGGAACAGTCAGGACAGAACCCAGTAACTGGGATCATGACCTGGACACTGGATTGTTCATGATGGCACCAGGACATGGGAGCTGTATGGTCATTATTGAGACCCTGGACCTGTCATGACAGGATCATGACCCCTAGACTGGTCATAAGGGGACCAGAACATAGGCCTCATCTGGTTATGACCGGGATGCTAGACAGGTCATGATGGAACAGGGACCTGGGACTTGTCCAATCTTGACTGGGACTCTGGACCAGTCTTTGCAGCACTGGAATGTGGGAGCTGTTCATTCATGTCCAGGGTCCCCATCCTGCCATGACTAGTCTAATGTCCGTGTCATGACTGGATGGTTCTCGGGTCCCAGTCCCATCATGACCTGTCCAGGATTCCAGTCATGACTGGATAGGTCCCAGGTCCCTGTCTCGTCCTGACTGGTCCAGGGTACAGGTCCCATCATGACCAGTCCAGGGTCCTGATCATGACGAGATGAGTCCCTGGTCCCAGTCTGGTCATGACTGTTTTAGGGTCCCAGACAAGACCAGACAAGTCACAGGTCCTGTCCTAACTGGTCCAGGGTCCCGGTTATGACTAGAACTGTCCCGCATCTTAGTCCTGCCATGAGAGGCCTGGGTCCTGGTCATGACCCAAGAGGACCTGGGTCCTGGTCCGGTAATGACTGGTCTGGGGTCCCAAAGCTCTAATCTCAGATCAGAAAAAATTGGATAAACTTGAGCAATAGTGATAAAAGTGAGGAGGAGGAGAGCTGTGAGTGAAATAGAGCATGTCTCCACAATCTATAGATAGAAACTCTTTTCCAAACGTGCATAAAGACCTACTCAGGTTGGAAAGAAATTCAAGAACTAATAGCTACCTGGATTTGAAATAAGGAGAAGGAGAGGAAAGAAAGAAATAAGAAAAATAAAAAATTCTCAGTCAATTCCAGAAAAAAACCCAAGTTCAATATACCTACCAAAACAAACAAACAAAAACATTAAATTGAACCCAAAGTCCAAAAAACAAAACAAAACAAAACAAAATGTTTTCTTGTTTTGAGTGGCAAGTCTCTGTATCAAAGACTTTCAATCTTGGTAACCAAGGGAGAAGGTAAAACCAGTTCCCTCTACAAACACAGGCCACTCCAAAGTAACTCTTGCAGCTCCCATGAAGTTGAGTTGAATGAGTGCAGGATGGCCCTTCATCCAAAGGTGCCTATTTTCCCTTCCCTTGGGCAAACTACACCCAAATGAGCTGGCTCTACTGTCATCTATGCCTTGAGGATGTGGAGGTGAGACCTCTGTATTCTGAGACCTGTTCTCATTGAGCTCGAATCTTTCCAGAGGTCCACAGTTTCCTTCCTCTGCTGCTTCCTTTCTTTGTCACCAGCAAGAAGAGTCCCTAAATTCCCTAAAGTGTGATTTGTCAGTCGGCTATCTCCTGGAAGACTCAAAATGAGCTTCTTCACTGCCTCTCAGCCTGCCTAACACTGAATTTTCTGTACTCCTTAAGCTCTGAGGCCTTGCAGCCACAGGCTCTCCCTTGTGTTTCTCCAACTGCATAACTCAGTGTTCTGGCCCGATGTGGCCGAGGACCCTTTGGTCTATTGCACACAGCCACAAGATTGTCTGGCACCTGCTAGGCTGTCATCCTGGCTCCAGATTCCCCAGAACTCACTGCTTGTGATCTGTCAGCTGGTTAGACACACCTGCCTACTGCTACCCAATGCCCTGGCTTTCTGTCTTGGTCCAAAACCTTCCCCTTGTCTGGGCAATTGTGCTCCCTGGCTGGCGATCTTTATTGCCTTTCTGCCAGTCTTATGGTCACCATTCAGGTCGAGTTGTTGTTCTGACCTCCTCAGCCAAGCTGTAGGGGACTTTCCTCTATTAACTATCAATCTTCCATTACAGCTCATTTGAAGCCACTAGCAGAGCAATCCTGCCCCTTTGCCATCTTGATTCCTTCCTAAGGCATAAGAGTATTTCAGACATAATAAGATACAATATCCATGGAATGAAAGACTGAAACCACAGTGCTGGGAACATCATTGTTCAGCAACAAAAAGTAATAAAAGACAGATCATAGAAATCAGAATCTTGCATCCCATTATTGATCTGAAAAGATAAAATAAAAATCTTTCAGAAACCCTAGGAAGAGAAGCAAATGATTTACAAGTATTAAACATTAATCTGGCCTTGAGAAAAACAGAATAGCATGTGGAGGTATCGAAACAAAGAAGGTATGATTGTTGGATGGTATTTGTAGCCAAGTTGTTATTCAAGTGTAAAAGTAACTGTCAGACACTGACTAAATTTAGAAACTTTTTGTCACTTACACATTAAAAAAAAACTTCTGGTTTCACTTTCACTCCAGCTTTTTGCTACCACAGGCTTATCTCTTCTGGAAATTTTATGCTAATGAATTGATAATAAAAACCTAAAAATGTATTGTTTTATAGCATCTTTTGAGCAGCTGTTGAATATTAGGAGTTTTTCTACTTTTTACTAACATTCCATCATGAATATATTATGGAAGTGTTTTGTGGACATATGCATTCATTTCTCTTGGACATATATCATATTGTTGACTACATGATAATTCTGTATTTAACATTTTGTCAATCTATTTTACAGGGTGGATGCAACATTTTATGTTAGAATTAATGGCAAATACCATCCTTATTAAATAGTCAGATTATTGGAAGTATATAAAAATACAGATTTCTTCATGTTGATTTTATATACTCTATATGTGGTATTCTTAATTGCTAAACCTTGGAAACAATGAAATTATCCATTGATAAATACATGAATAAATAAACTCTAGGGTCTGCAGACAATTCAGCACTAAAAAGAAATAAGCAGTGCAGGCCCATAACTCCAGCACTCAGGAAGGTGGAGGCAGGAGGACTGCAAGTTCAAACCCAGCCAGCGCAACTTAACAACCCTGTGAGACCCTGTCACAAAATAAAAAGAAAAAAAAAATGGGCTGAAGATGAAGCTCTGTGAGAAGGCGTTGGCCTCAGTCACCAATGCAATCATCGATAAACAAAGAAATAAATGTGGCCTATCAATCCATGAAAAGAGACATTGAAGAAACTAACCTAGTGGGAAGAAGTCAACCTGAAAAAGCTACCTACTAACTATATGATTTCAAGTATGTGGTATTTCAGAGACTGTGACACTACTGACATGGTCAAAAGATCCTGGGCTTGAGGGGACAAAGATTTAAAGAGGCTGAGCACAGAAAAACTTTAGGACAGTCAACACATTTAATAGGATAGTGTAATGGTAAGATACATGTCATTATACAATTTGTCAAAACCCCTAGAATGTATAATATCATCAACAGTGTACTCTAATGTAAGCTATGGACTTTAGGAATAACGGTGTATCAATAGAGGTTTGATTATAGCAACTGTACTTTCTGGTAGGGAATATTGGTGTATGTGTGGGGATAGGGTAATAAAGAAATCTTATTACTTTACACTCAGTTTTTTCATGAACTTAACACTGCTCTAAAAATAATTTTGATGGAAACCTATACAATTTTTGTTTTAATTTTTGAGACAGGGTCTCTCTATAAACCTATTACAACTTTTAAAAAGCAAAACAAAAAAAATGGTAAAAATTTTTTTGTATTAAGGTTGTTTCCACATTCTTGTTATTATAAGAAATGTTAGGGGACTTTCCTTCCTTTAGGAAAGTAGGTAGTTCTTTGAAATTCTGGTTTCAAA
Source organism: Ctenodactylus gundi (assembly GCA_004027205.1). Lineage (NCBI taxonomy): Eukaryota > Metazoa > Chordata > Mammalia > Rodentia > Ctenodactylidae > Ctenodactylus > Ctenodactylus gundi. The sequence goes on along the minus strand of PVKB01006986.1, from coordinate 33,895 downwards.
TCTTTTGGATAAATAGAACTATTCCAGTTCTGGCTGGGTTATACAATAGTTCTGTTTTTAATTCTGTGAAAAAACTCCATATTGTTTTTTTTTTGAATTGTTGTAACAATGACCATCCCCAACACCATTGTGCAAGTTTTTGCATTTCTCCACATCTTTGCCAATATTTGTTTTCTTCCATTTTTTTCTTTATAGCTACCCTGACAAGGTACACAATGACAATGGATTATGGCCTTGATTTGCATTTTCCTGTGATATGTGGTAGTGATAGTGCATGGCAGAAGCTAGTGATGTTGATTCTTGTACACAGCTGCTGGTCTATGTTTTTAGAGAAAGATCTATTCAAGAACTTTTCCTTTTAAAAATTAGCCTGTTTGGGGTATTTTCACCTTTGAGTTGTGTGAATTCCTTAATTCTTATACTAACCTTTTACCAGATACATGGCTTTTCATTTTGATTATTTCACTATGCAAAAGCTTTTGAGTTTGATGTAATCTCACTTGTCGAGTTTTGTTTTTGAGGATTGGCTGTGCTTTTGATGTCATGTCCAAGAAGTCACAGTTCAGACCAATATTGTGAAATTTTTCTCTTGCTTTTTCTTCTAGATGATTTATAGTTTTATGTCTTAAGTCCTTAACCTATTTTGAATTGATTTATATATGTAGTATTTAATAAGTATTTACTTAAAAAACTAAACAATTATTTATTCTTAGTTATAAACATTGCCCCAGGGTTTTGATCCTTTAAGATAGCCTGGCTTTCTCCCCACAGATGCCTTGTAGCTTTGGACTAGGAGAAAGACTTTTTCCCTTGGTTCATTTTTGTTCTGTATATTGATGAGTCCTATTCTTAGCTCTGGGATTCTGATTTCAGCCCTGACTCTGGCTTTTAGGATTAATGTTTACATTTGCTTACCCTTTGAACTTTGACTATACTTATTAAATTGGCTACAAATCCCATCCTAGCTTTGTTCTCCAAAAACTAACACTGATGACAGATTCTTGGCTGTCGGCATGGCTGTGCCAATGCTGCCTTTCCCAAAGGCTGGAGGAGAAGTTGGTGGTTGGGAAGTTAAGATAATTCATGTTTTATCCAGAATATGTAATTTTGGCACAGTAAAAGAGTTGGTATCTGGACCTGATTTTCAACTGGATCAGTAAAGAATTTATAAGAGAGCCATTTGACTTTCTAATGTGACACAATAAGCCTTCCTTCTTGTAAAAACACAAAAAGGCACAATGACCCGACAGTAAAGACAGTTCCATCACCAGTTGCTGGAGCTATTCCATGAAACATTCAAGGATTGCTTGGCTTGCAAAAAAAAAAAAAACAAATGATAAGAAACAAGCTATATGTAGAAGTGCAAGGTCCAGGAAGCCATATGCTGATTCTTGATGGCTTAAGAAGAGTGCGTTTCTGGCCTAAGGTGAATGTTGAATTTGACAAACAGAAAACTCACCCTGCTCATGTCTCCTGCCCAAGATCTTGGCAACATTGTCTTCGATTTCCAGGAGGCAGGGAGGATAAGCTGGCACTGCAGTGTTCCATGGAAGCTGTCAACAGGGAGAATTTGTGAACTATCACATGCTCCCCATTCAGAATAGTTCCCTTCAGGTCAATGTAGAAAGGAGAAAAAAAAACTTGAAGCAACAACAAAGAAAGGAATATTTCTGCTGGCTTGGAAACCTTCTTAACCTGATATTTCTAACCATTGGTATGAAGTATGAAAATGTCTATCTTTGTATTTCTTGGCATCATTTTAGGCCTTTAGTGGTTTCCAATTTTCCTAGAGAAAACTTATCTGTAACTTGGGAATGAAGTTTTTTTCCCTATGGGAATATTTCTCCCTAGTATCAATGCAAAGCCAGTCATTATGAAATAAAAATTGCCTGTTTTCACTTACATGCTGTCTCCTCCTCTTCTTTCTTTTTTTCACTGAGCTATAAAAATAAAATAGTAGAAAGTATACTTAGTATCAAGAATCATGTGCAAGAGAGTGCTAAAATCACAAAAATTTCATTTTTTGATACTTGGCTATTAGTAATAGCAATAATAATATATCAACAGCTCAAAAGTCTCTATAAATATCCCTACAAGAAACTGAAATGTGGATTGAGGAGCTGATTTGGCTTCACAGCCATGTCCTGAGGGTCTTCCCTGAAAGAGAAGCAGCACAAATAGCCACAAAAGAGGACAAGACAGGAAATAACAATCTCCAAGTACCAAATATATACTAGATTGAGCTAGATGCATTATATACTTTAACATATTTTTAGTTCTTCCTGGGATCCTACCAGATGGTGCTGGTGTCCAATGACAAGAGGAGGAAGAGGGCCGTGGTCATGGTGACAACCACCAGCATGGAGGATTTCTGGTGCTAGGCACTATGCTACCATCATTAGGCCTTTGCGCATTTAGCAAACGTTTACTTCCTTACTGTGTGCCTGGCATTGTTCTAGTCACTTAACATATATCACTGTACAAAACTCAAAAAAGTCTTGCTTCTATGCAGCTTCAGAAAGGGACGAGAATGACACTGGAGACTCTCAGATGAAACAAATGTAAATATAGCTCTCAGAGACTAAGTTAGAAGAGGGTAAGTGCAATGGAGAAAGAGTAGGTCAAGGGTGTGGGTGTGAGGTGTGGCCATGATTTTTAATTGAGGGATTACAGTGGGTCTTTCTGAGAGAGTGATGCCAGAAGCAGCTAAAGAAGACGGCCAATGGGCTGGAGGAGTGGCACAGCGGTTAAAGCTCTTGTCTTGCAAGCATACGGCCTTGAGTTGATTCCCCAGCAACACACAAAGTTGGGTGTGTTGGCGCATGCCTGGAATCCCAGCATTCAGAGGTTGAGGCAGGTGGACTCTCCCGAGTCCAAGGCCAGCTTGGTCTACACCAGTGAGTTCAGGACCAGCCTGGACTACAGACTGAGACCCTACCTCAAAAAAAAAATAAAATAAAAATTTTTTAAAAGTTGGAGTGGATACCAGGCTCAAGGGGCAGGGAGCAGCTACACAACGCCCTTCCAGCAGGAAAACATGTAGAGTGTTTAATGCTAGTAATGCTGGGAGTCTGAGTTTCACTCTGAGTTAAATGCTCATTTGAGCAGACAAATGGCACCGCCTAATGAATATGTTCAAAGAATTGCTTTGGCGGTTGCGTTGAGAATAATACAAGCTGTGATGGAAATATACGGTGAATATTTTTAATTAAATGATTATGATAGAAGACACACTATGATTAATCTCCTCTGAAAACTCCCTCTCACTTTGAATACATTTGTCTCATCACTCTTGCTACATTCTGCAGCAGTTCTGGAAGTCTTGTGAGAGGTCTTCACATGGGGTCATAATAAAAATTTTAAAAAACAATGAAGTGAAACAAAATGGTGGGTGCTGCTGCTGAGTTCCAGTCAACAGAAAAGAAGACTCCATGAAAAGGTACAAGCAGTAGAGTGTCCTCACCCACCCTGTTCACTGGGTCAGACAAGGTGTGACACCTGGACTTTCCCCCAAAGTTCAAGTGACTGTGAAAGGTAAATGTTTTCCATTAAAGCATTCACAATAGTCCAACTAAAGACACTCCCAAAAGAGGACTTCCAGATCTGCCTCATAAAGTGACAAGAACAATGGGGTAAGTGTGTTTGAGGTGAGGGGGGAGCATTATGGGGCAGATTAATGGTAGCATGTCTTTTTAATTTAAATAGTCATATATATATATTATATATATTGCTGGGGATTCAATGCAAAGTTTTCACTTTGAGCTACATCCTCACACTTTTTTGTTTGTTTATTTAAAGAAGGTCTCACTAAGTTTTTAAGTTGCCTGGGCTGGACCGGAACTTATGATTTTCCTGCCTCAGCAGCCCCCACCACCACCACCACCAAGTGCTAGGATCACAGGCCTGCACTGCTGGGCACAGCTCACTCTGTGTTTTGATTAAACTGTGTATTGTTTTATGTGATGCAATTGTATTCAGAGGTTCCTGGAATTCCTGTTCTACAAATGAGAAGAAAAAAGCAAGTCACTTTTCCCCCCACTATTTTATTGATATACATATGTAAAACATAGTGTTTACAATGAATTTGGGTATTTCGTGCACATAGGTATCATACCAACTTTACAACCCCTTCCCATTTTCTACCCTCCCACCCCCTCCCTATCCCTTCCTCCAACTCCGGCTATCACTTCATGTGGTTCTATAGAAATGTCTGTGTTCTGGATTTTCCAAGTCAGAGAAACCATAAAGTAATTAACATATTAATCTTCCTTGCCTAAATCATTTCATTTAAGTCACCACTCTGACTCAGCTTCCTATTCCTAGAATGGGTTCGCAGTAGTTAAATCTCGATGCCTCTTCTCTGAATCCAACCAATCCCTTTATTGGGATATTTACCAAAAGTTTTTTTTCCTGTATTTTGCTATATCTTTGTTGCTATTCTTGAACCTGGCCTTACCCACCAGTTCACATTAGAAAATAACTACAAGCATGTAGTTCAAAAGACTAGTAAATTTGGAAAAGAAGAAGAAAAAGAGTTAAAATTCGAATGCCTTAGTTGAATACTGGAAGGTACATATTTGTACATTCATAGGGTTATATTTACATAAATCAGTTTTCTTAGGATAAATTTTCATCAGTGACCTAACACTCACTTTTAAGTGAGAGGAGGAATCAAGCCCAAATCAGCCATTACTGACTTCCAAGACTGAGCCCATCTACTGACTACCTTGAAAGAACACTTGTAGGTTTATATGAGTTCATGACAACTGTATTACAGATTTCACATAAAAGAAGAAGTAATACATATTCTCTAACTCAGCTGGAGGCAATAAAAGTGATAAATTTATGGATTAATTCAATAAACTGTACAGTTCTACAACTATGTTTGTACAAACTCATCCTGCATGAGAGAGAGAAAAGTGAACATTAGCAAATATGTGCAATTAAATGCAGTTATCTTTTTAAAAGAACCTATAAGCTGTAGTGGTTTAAGGCAGAAGTGGTCAATTCTAAGGTGGAAGGTGTGGGCCGGGGTATGTGATTCTTTGTAATTGCTATCACTCTTTCTCACCTGAAACCTGTTATCCTGCCTAATTTGCACTAAGATTTGCTCAAATAGGTGGAAAAAAAGATTTTTTTGCTTTTCTTTTGAGTTGCTCTCTAGGAAGAGAAGCTAAGATTTTCTTTTAAGGTTTTTGTTTGAAACATCTTGTCTGGATCTTACTACTAACCTTAGTTTTGCAATTTTAGTCTGTTGAATTCTTCTGACTGGGACATATTGCAGACAGCTGGAAATTCAAGAAAACAGAAGGGAACAGAAGGCTATTTGCACCTTTAATTCAGTGAACTTTCTATTTTCTGGAGGTTGTGTGTACATGTGTCGTTGTTGTTGTTGTATATACATGCACGCATATGTGTGGGTATCTCAGATTCCAGGGTAGCCCAACTGTGGGTCTCTTTATTTTGTAAGATGTTTGATCAGCAAGGCATCACCAATCAAAATATTCATTTCACCTTCTGAGTTTTCCCCACGCGAACTCTTGACTCTGCTGCTTCTCCATCTCACTGCCTTGGTGACTGTTTGCATGCCATCCTTCCAAGGCTCCCTTGCCAATTACTGGAGAGGAAATGGAAACATGATGATCTTGGACACCTAGTCTACCCTGGCTCAGAATTCTTGATTTCACAATTTATGAAACAGTGTAACACTGGAGATCCCAGTGCCTTTCTTATCTGGAACTTAAACATGTAAACTTCTACATGTTCAGTTTATATTAACTAAGACAATAAATGTGATTAGCCTGATTCATAACTGCCCAGTGAGTGTTACCTGTCTATAAGGTTAGTTTAGCAATGTAGTTTTTCCACATTCGTCTTTGAAGCACAGCTGAATCCTGGGTTATCGCTTTGGCCCACAATGACAGCCATCCGTCCCCTTGAGTAGGGTTCCAGGGGAACAGCTGCTGGCTTTATTTACTCTTCCTACTGGAAAGGAGAGAAACATAAGGCGGGGAAATCACACACCCCGTGCTGGGATTTCACCTCTTCTTGTTCCATCAGCAGTCTCACCCCCAGGATTATATAAATATTTTTGTGTTCCCAGAACCTTGCTAGGGCATTGTTCCAAGAAAGCTCAGTGTTTAGAATGCCTTGTCCTTAGCCAGCTCGTTCCAGACATTGTAAGTCAAGAGAAACTACAGCAGCAGACACGAGCCTGCTCTTGAGTGTTTCTAGAGATATAATATAATCATCAACAGTGGGGAATTAACATGTTCTAAATCCAGGGCAGTATGCCATCTGCCAAAACTATTCAGTCCTTGAGGTCAGCCTAACACTCTCTTCTTGCTCTCTGCTCCACCCTTTGGTCACACTTGTTTAATATCCCATGCCATGACCCTTTGACCTGTGGCAGTGTCGCCAGGCATCAGTTCTCAGTGTTAGAGAAGATGGCTCCCTAATGGAGTTGACTGCCAGTCAATGGTCTTGAGGTTGAAGGAGAACCCAAACCATACAGTGGAATACACGCATGCCCCACAGAGAGTGGCCTTGCTGTTTCCTTGGGACCTTCTAGGAAATCAGAGTCACTGTCCCACAGCTGAGGACAGGGATCTGCGGAGGGAGTCTGCCATGCTGCCACATCCATTCCAAAGACACGCGTGGACTGCACCTGAGGAGCTCCTGGTGTGAGGCTGGAGCCGGGGAGGGAGCGAGCAAGGCAGGCTGGTGAAGATGTGCAAGACTGATACCATATGGACAGTAGCAAAGCCGAGTATGCATGCTCCGGGAGCTCTGGCGGGAACTTGTCTTGATCCTAAAGGGGCATGAAAATTCTTTTTTTATAGGAATGTGGCTTGGCAAGATCTAGAAATGAGCAGGTCACTGATGACTTAAAATTTGCTAAAGTGCTTGAGGCATAGCTCAGTGGTTAAAGTGTCTGCCTACCAAGCTCAAGGTCCTGGATTGGATTCCCCAGCTCCACATAAACTGGTCATGGTAGTAGCACATGCTTATAATCCAAAAACTCAGCTCAGGAGGCTGAAGCAGTGGGATTACTATGAGTTCAAGGTTAGCCTGGGCTGCATGTGAGTTCAGAATCAGCCTGGACTACAGGGAAATATTACTCAAAAAAAGAAAAAATTAAAAAACTAAAACAAAATTTGCTAAAGCGTAAACTCTTGAAAAGGCAAAGGTTAACTGTCTTTGGCTTGTTTTGCCTGTCACTTGCCATGGAGTTGTGAGAAGGGGAATGCTAGAAAACATTGTGATAGCAGGGAAAGGAGTATGTGCTGGGTGTCTGAGTTGGGGGAGAGCGGGGCCATAGCAGGGACTGACTGAATCAGTGCTGACTAGGGACAAAGGCACCCCACCACCCTCCTCCACCCAACCCCACTTTTGAGGATAACTGGCACACATCTTCACAGGTGATTTAGGCTAAGCCAATTAAACTCTGGGCTTCAGTCTCTCTGTCTACAAAGTTGGAATCTGGCTTGGGGTGCAGATCAATAGTTAGATTGCTTGCCTAGCAAGCTCAAGGCCCTGGGTTTGATTTCCCAGCACCTCATAAACTGGGCATAGTGGTGCACTCCTGTAATCCCAGCACTCATCAGGCTCAGGTAGGAAAATTGCCATGAGTTTGAAGCCAGCCTGTACTATAGAACGAGACAGTGTCTCAAAAAAAAAAGAAACAAAATTTGGAATTTGGCAGCTGGCTGTCCCTTACAGAGGCATCAAGAGGGCTGAGCATCTTAGAAAGGTGCTTTGCATTCTCATAAAGAAACCTGTTTTGGATACCTGAGTCTTCATCAGGTTTCTGCAGTGTCATGCAACAAATGCCTCATCACACTAGGAAAAAAAAATCTTAGACCCAAGACACTTGAGTTGGAGAAAGTGGTCAAGTTAGTCAGAAATCGACTAGAGGTTCATGGTACTAAGTAACCACCTGGAGCCAGCAGCACACCCGGTACGAGAAGGCATACCTACAATGAAGGAGTACTGGAGCAAGCTTCCTTTTCTACTCAGATAAAACGAGAGCCCTCTAAAATCATGCATCTAATCCCAGAAGCTACAGCACAGAACAGGAGAATTTGGACTGGCTTCAGAAGAAAGTTGTCAAGATGACTGAAGGGCTGGAGAGCAATACCTATGAGAGAAGGGTAAAGGGGGCAGGGCTGTCCCAAACTGGCTGTGGGACTTTATTTTTTCCCTGTTTTATTGATATGTATAAGTGCAAAATTTAAGGTTTACAATGAAATTGAGCATTTTGCGCACCTGCGTATCTTGTCAAGGTGACAAGTACTTTCCCACTCTCCTTTAGTCCATCCCCATACCCACTCCTCCCTCCCTCTCTGCCCTACCTACACTCCTGTTTCACTTTGTTTTTCGTTTTAAGTTCAATAAGAGTTGTGATCTGGGTCTCTTATATCAGAGAGACCATTCAATGTTTCACATTCTGCTTCTGGCTCACTTCACTAAGCATAATGTTCTCAAGTTTCTTCCACTTGCCCATAAAAACCTCTACACTGTTGGACTTTACAGATGCTTAGTATTCCATTGTGTATAAATACCACAGTTTGTGTATCCACTGGTCTGTTGGTGGGTATTTTAGTGACTTCCCTGTTTTAGCTATTGTTAGTTGTGCAGCTATGAACATGGGTATACATATATCTCTGTTATGTGTTGTTTTGACCTCTTTTGGATATATTCCCAAGAGGGGTGTCCCTGGATCGAAGGGAATATTTATTTCTAGTCTTTTGAGAGATCTCCATACTGCTTTCCGAAGTGGTTGTACGAATTTATATTCCCACCAGCAGTGCAGGAGGGTTCCTTTCTCCCAACAGCCATGCCAGCACTATTTGACTTGTTGATATAGGCCATTCTCCCTGGAGTGAGATGGTATCTTAGCGTTGTTTTGGTTTGCATTTCTCTTATGGCTAGAGATGTTGAACATCTTTTCATGTATCTATTGTCCCCTTGTATATCTTTGTGAGTGAACTGCCTCTTCATTTCATTTGCCTGCTTTTCAATAGGATCATTTATTTTGGTTGGCTTACTTTTCTTCAGCTCCCTGTATATTCTAGTTCTGAGCTTCGTATCTGACATGTTAATGGTGAATATTTTTCCCAGCCTGTTGGTTCTCTTTTTATATTGTTGATAGGTTCCTTTGAGTGCAGAAGCTTTTTAATTTGAGAAGATCCCATTTGTTAGTAATGGGGATAATTTCTTTTGCTCTTAGTATCTTGTCAAGGAAGTCTTTGCCTACCCCTATGTCTTTTAGATATTGGCCGAATTTGTCTTCTAGGAGGTTCAGTGTTTCGCTTTTAATGTCTAGGTCTTTGATTCACTTTGATTTGATTTTAGTGCATGGTGATAGGTGTGTGACTGGATTCATTCTTCTACATGTGGATATCCAGTTTTCGCAGCAACATTTGTTGAACAGGCTACTCTTTTTCCATTGTGTGCATTTGGCCCCTTTGTCGAAGATTAAGTAATTGAAGGTTTGTCTCTGCATCTTCAATTCTGTTCCACTGGTCTGTCCGGTTTTGTGCCAGTACCAAATTGTTTTTACAACTATTGCTTTATAGTACAGTCTGATGTCTAGAACTGTAATGCCTCCTGCCTTGGTCTTGTTGCTCAGGATTGCTTTGGCTATTTTTGGTCTCTTTTGTATCCATATGAATTTAAGAATTGTTGTTTCAAGTTCTTTGAAGGAACTTGGAGGTATTTTGCTAGGAATTGCATTGAATCTATATACCAGTTTACGTAATATAGTCATTTTGACTATATGTATTTTGCTTATCCAAGAGCAAGGGATGCCTTTTCATTTTCTTATGTCTCCTATAACTTCTTTTTTCAATGTAATGTAGTTATTTTATATAAGTCCTTCACTTCCTTCCTAAGTATGCTCCTAGGTATTTAATTTTTTGCTGAGCTATTGAGAATGGAATTGTTTTTCTGAATTCTTGCTCTGTAAGTTCATTGTTAGTGTAGAGAATATGTATTTTTTAGTATTAATATTGTAGCCTGTGACTTGGCTAAATTTTTAAATTATTTCCAGGAGTTTCATAGTGGAGTTTTTAGTATCTTCCAAGTAGATAATCATATCATCTACAAACAAGGAGTTTGGCCTCCTCCTTTCCAATGCAGATTCCCTTTACTTCATTTTCTTGTCTGATCGCTATGACAAGTGTTTCAAGGACTATGTTGCATAAGAGTGGTGACAGTGGGCAGCCTTGTCTTGTTCCTCATTTGAGAAGGAACTATTTCAATTTTTATCCATCTACTATAGTATTTGCTGTGGGTTTAGTGTATATGGCTTCTATGAGTTTTAGGTATGGCCCTTCTTTAACTATTTTTCTCAGTATTTTTATCATGAAGGGATGTTGGATTCTGTCAAAGGCTTTTTCTGCATCAATAGAGATGATCATGTGGTTTTTGTTTTCGCTTTTGTTGTTATGGTGTATTACATTGATTGATTTATATATGTTGAGCCAATCTTGCATCTCAGGGATGAAGCCCACTTGATCATGGTGTTTGATCTTTCTGATTACTTATTGGATTCTGTTTGCCAGAATCTTATTGAGGATTTTTGCATCTATATTCTTTAAGGATATTGGTCTATAATTTTCCCTCCTGGGTAAATGTTTGTCTGGATTGGGACTAGTGTGATGCTAGCCTAATGAAATGAGTTTGGTAGCATTCCTTCACTTTTTCCTTTATAAAATATTTTGAGGAGGAGTGGAGTTATTGCTTCCCTAAAGTACTGAAAAAATTCTGCTGTGAATCCATCTGGGCCTGGACTTTTATTTGTATGTAGAGCTTTTATTACTGCTTCAATTTCTGTGTGCGTGATGGGATTGTTCAGGATTTTTATACCTTCCTCATTTAATTTTGGTATTTTATTTGTATCTAGAAAGTCGTCCATTTATTCCCAGTTCTCAAATTTGCTAGAATATAGGTGTTCAAAGTAATTTCTTATAATATTTTGAATTTCTGCAGTCTGTTGTAATTTCACCCTTTTCATTTCTAAGTGTGCTAATCTGTGCCTTTTCCTTCCTATTCTTGATGAGGTTAGCGAGAGGTTTGTCAATTTTGTCAATTCTTTCAAAGAACCAGCTCTTTGACTCATGAATCTTTTTTATTGTCTTTTTAATTTCGATCTCATTTATTTCAGATCTGATCTTCATAATTTCTTCTCTTTACTGCCTTTGGGTTAAGTTGTTCTTGTTTCTCCAGGTCCTTAAGGTGCATCATTAGCGAATTTATTTGTGACTGTTCTGTTCTTTTGATGTGTGCATTTGTAGCTATGAATTTTCCTCTAAGGACTGCTTTCATTGTGTCCCACAGATTATGATATGATGTACTTCCATCATCATTTAACTCTATGAAGTTTTTTATTTCTTCTCTGATTTCTTCCGTAATCCATTGTTTGGTCAGTAGTAAGTTGTTACGTCTCCATGTATATGTGTATTTTCTTCTGTTTCTGTTGTTGTTAAGTTCCAGTCTTATTCCACTATGGTCTGAGAGTCGGCAGGGAACTATTTCTATCCCTTTGTACTTGTTTAAGAATGACTTATGTCCTAGGATGTGGTCTATTTTAGAAAATCTTCCATGTGCTGCTGAGAAGAACGTGTAGTCTGTTGATGTTGGATGGAAAACTCTGTAAAGGTCTGTTGCATCCAAGTTTTCTATACTGTCTTTCATCAGTTGTGTATCATTGTGGATTTTTTGTCTGGTTGATCTATCTATTTGTGATAGTGGGATATTCCATTCCCCTACTATAATTGTATTGTGTCTTATGTGTCCTTTCAGATCTAATAATTTTTGGTTTATATAATTGGGTGCTCTAGAGTTGGGGGCATATATGTTGATAATTGTGATTTCTTCCTGTTCTAGTATTCCTTTAACAAGTATGTAGTGGCCATCTTTGTCTCACTTAGACTGTTTTCTTATGAAATCTGATGACTCTGAGATTAATATAGCTACCCGTGCATGTTTTCTGGGTCCTGTTGCATGAAATATTGAATTCCAACCTTTTATTTTCAGTCTATGAGTTTCCCTGTGGGTGAAGTGTGTCTTTTGTAGGCAGCAAATTGTGGGTTTCTATTTTTTGATCCAGTCAACTAGTCTATGTCTTTTGATAGGTTAGTTGAAGTCATTCATGTTTACGGTAATTATTGAGGTATGTTTGATATGTCCTGTCATAGTTTTAGAGTTTCCATATTGTTTGCTGGTTTTACTTTTTTCTCAGCTCGTTCTCCTCTAGCTTTTTTCTTTTTTTCTCTGGGGTCACTTGAGTAGTTGGCCTCTCTTTCACTATCCAAGTTTCCTTTGAGAATTCTCTGCAGTGATGGCTTAGTGGCTGGAAGTTTCTTTAACCTTTCTATATCTTGGAAATTTTTAATTTCTCCCTCTAGTTTAAAAAAATGATAGTTTTGCTTGATATAGTAGTCTTGGTTGGTATTTGTGTTCTTTTAGTGTTTGAATGTCATTGCTCCATGATGTCCTGGCTTTAAGAGTCTGGGTTGAGAAGTCTGCAGTTATCCTGATGGGCTTACCGTTGTAGGTCACCTTCTGCTTTTCTCTTACCGCTATCAGTATTCTCTCTTTGTGTTGGGTTTTTAGTACTTTAAATGTGATGTGTCATGATGAGGCTCTCTTCCGATCCATATTGTTTGGTGTTCTATATGCGTGCAGTAGTCCCATGTTCATTTCTCTTCTTGGATTTGGTAATTTTCTTCCATGATTTCCTTGAATATGACTTTTAAGCCTTTTGTTTCATCCTTGGTCTTCTCTTGGACTCCCGTAATGCTCAGGTTGTTTCTCTTTGAATCATCTATCAGTCTCTGTAATGATTCACTTTCTTCGTTTTTACTTCGTGTTCTTTATGGTCTTTCTGTTCCCACTCTGTCATTTTGTCTTCTTAATCTGATAATCTATTTTGAAATTGTTCGATATCATTACTTATTGTGACCTGTGTGTTTTTCACTTTCTGGATTTCTGCATTTTTTTATGTCTCTTTTGTGTTCTTCTCTCATTTCTTGTATTGCCTTCATTATTTTCTGGTTCATTTCTTCTTTGATCTCCTCTACTTGCTTCTCAAAGCTTGCTTTTTGCTTAGCTGGGTCTTGGTGTAGCTCTTCTTCTATGACTTTTATATCCTGTTTTAATTTGAAATATATCTGGGCCCAGAAGTTACCATAATTTTTGTCATTTTTATCTTTAGATTCTGCATTTTCTGGATTTCTAGTATGCTCTTCTGATATGTCAAGACTTTTTGAAGGAGATTTATTCCAAGTTTCCTCATGGTTCTGTTGTCTGTGGTTGTCTCTGGTTATCTGTCCCTGGGTTTCCCCTGTGGACTCACCCTAGCCTGGCTCTGCCCAAGGCTGAGAGATCACAGCCTCTGCACTGACCACTTCTGAGAGGAGCGGGGGTGATGGCAGTGAATCCCCCTGAGTCTAGTCCGATGTGGCTCTACCCAGTATTGGCAAAGCCCAGCTTCCGTGAGGGCCTCTGCTGTGAGGTGTGGCATGGAAGGTGGTGGGGATTCCCACTGGTCTATTCTGGAGAGGCTCTGCCAGGTGTCCATGCCGTCACAAAGCCCAGTGTCCATGCCGTCCTCTGCTGTGATAGGCAGAGGGAAAGATGGCAAGGAGACCAACTTCTGAGCCCAAGATCCACCATAGGTCTCTGCTCTGAGGGGCGGTGGGGAAGATGTCTGGAAGTCCTACCAGCCCCCTGCAGAGCGGCCCTGCTGGGCCTTAATCAAGCCCAGGTTGTGCTGTAGGCCCCTGAGGGGAGGGGCGGTGGGAAAGATATCCAGGAGGCCTACTAGTCTCCTTTGGAGCGGCCCCACCTGGTTCTGACTGAGTCCAGGCTCCACTGCTGGCCCCTAAGGAGAGCGGCAGCAGGGAAAATGTCCTTGAATCCTACCTGCTTCCTCCCAAGCGACCTTGCCTGGTGTTATCCAAGCCCAGGCTCAGCTGTGGGTCCCGGAGGAGAGGGGCTGGGGTAGATGCCTGAGAGGCCTACCTGCCTCCTCGGAAGCACAGCTGCCTGGCACTCATGGAACCCAGGCTGTGTGACTTTATTTTTGATTCCGAGGAACCCATTTCCTTCTCCTGTTAAATAAGGACAGTGGTCAGAGCACTCAGGTCCTCCTTGGTATCGATGTGTCATTATAGGCTGAGACCAAACATTTGGATAATGGATGGCATATCCCCATCACAAGAGAGAACAAAAAGTCAAAAAAATCTATATTCTCACCTTTAAGATTTTTGTTTAAAATCAGTATATGGGGGAGGGGGTGGAGCCCAGATCAAACCCAGCACCTCTTGCAAGCTGGACAAATGCTTTATCACTGAGCTACTCCATCAGATCTAAGAATACATTTTCATCTTTACATGTTCAGAAATTAGTCCCTGACTCTGCCTCTGGAGACCCTTCCCTTTGCCTCTTCCACACTGTCACGAGACCTTGTTTCCTTGAGTCAGGCAGGATGATCATTTGTCTGCCCTGTAAATAGACACCACAGTCTGCACCTGCAGGCCCTGGTTACAGAGCAACCTGGGATCCAAGATCCATGTGAAATATGAGAGATGCTTGCAGTTTAGCTCCAACCTGCTGTCACCCTGTGTACCTGTCACCCCTGTTGGAGACTGCCTCCAGCTGCAGTAGCTGGTCTCCAAGAACATAGTAAAGTGACCTGTCTCTTATGGCACTGGCCTCAGAGTTCTGCTCCTAGTCACTTTGTATCCAGTCCGTCTTTAGAAAAGTTAAGGACTGGGAGAAGGCATACTAAAAAAGTGATTCAGTCTGAGCCTCAGCCTGGCACGAAGGTACTGGGGCAGGTATGAAGTGTGGCCGCACTGGCTTGCCTGTAATCTAACGTCCTGGGTCCAGATGTCTATATTTTTGTAACATTCTTCTGAACTGATAGATTTCAACCTGAGCTTTATGTTGCAGTCCTCTGGAAAACTTACTTAAACTTGCCCCATTCACAATGACATCAATCAGCATCTCTGAGATATCATAAGGTATTTTTTTTTACACTATGGAATATACCATGAACTGCTGTATGCTTCCAGCAACAAATTATAACACACAAAATAACAGAAGAATCACCAACAGAAAGAAAATCCCTGTGCAAAACTATATGATCAAATATAGTGAATGTTTGAAAATTTTAACTTATTACAGTACAATACACATTATGATTAATCCCCATTAAATTCTTATTATTTCATTTTTTGAGACAGAGTTTGCTCTGTAATAAGCCTACTAGTAAACTTCCCAGGTAGTCCAGGCAAGCCTTAATCTCCTAGCAATCTTCCTGCCTCTGCCTTCCACCTGCTGGCTGATTTTACAGGCATGTGTAATATTTTTATGTGGTCCTGGGAGATCAAAGCCAGGGCTTTGTACACACTATGCAAATGCTGTACCACCACACTGCGACACCGACACCCCTACTTTGACACACTGATTCTACCATTCATACCCCTTTCTGAAGCACTTCTGGAAGCTCTCTTTTTGTGAGTATCCTCAGTTATCCTGCTGTGGCTGGTTGAATGTCCTAAATTGATTCCAAATGTTTACCTATCATGGTCACTTTGACTGTGAGGAAGAGCCAGAAGTCACTCAATGCCAGATTCAGAAAACAAGGCAGATTAAGACATCCCATAATGCTTTTCAAGACTGCCTTTCCTTTTCATGCCACTGGCAGCAGCATTTACTATATTTTTAAATCACACTTTGAAAAGACATAAATGAATGAGGACATGCAGATCTGCTTCAGAAAATGGCAAGGAAAACAGGGTGAGAATGTTCAAAGGAATGGAGGGTGGGTGTTTTGAAGGGAGTTAATGGCACCACATCTTTTACTGTAGTATATTTTTAAATTTAAGCATTCACTGTGTATCTTGACCACACCTCATATATCACATTCTGTGAGGAATTGACTCCCCTGGCCGAGGGTGTGCCTCAGTGGTAGACAGCTTCTCCAGTGTGTGCCAGGCTCTGCCCTGGATTCAATTTCCAGCACCACAAAAAAAGGAAGAAAACTTGATCATGTTCCTCAAAGTTTCAGCCTCCTGGATGTTTGAATAACTTTAGGAAAGTTTATTCATAACTCAGAACTGTTGTGGCATCTTCGACCGGCAAAGACACCACTCCGACTCTCAAGATCGTGGAACGTTGACTCTCTTTATTCCGCAAAGCCAAAGCTTAAATACACTTCCATACCCACATTAGCATACAAGCAATCTAATAGGCTACATATTAGCATACACGCAATCTAATAGGCTAACAAACTCTCCAGACCCATCACCCCACCTTGGGACTTCCTCTTTACTTTTTTTGCTGCGCCACACTCTTATTTTTAACTGCCTGTTCTTGCATCCTTAAATAGTTCACAAGACCAATTGCAGCAGAGATAGTAGCAAGAACCTCTTCCACTGTTCATGGTCTGGCTTCTGTGCTCTGCCCACTTTGTAGTCAGCATTCCTTTGCAGGTCTTCTGGAGGTACTGGGTGATGAACGGGGCATCAAAGCCCCAGGCTGGAACACAGATTGCAAACTATAGAATGCCAATCACCAGTCCCTACCTAGAGGCCCTGTTCTTCACACTTACTATCTTCATTTAAGCTTCTTCCTCTACCTGAAAATCTTCCCTCCTAACTGCCTTTCCTGTTCACCATCTGGGGGCCGTTCTCTCAGTCGCCTCCCTCAGCAAGCTTTCGGGAACACCTTGGCATCCTAACAGTAGCTACTGCTGTTGGTCCTCCCAACCGCCACACCCATTGCTAAATTTGAACTCCTTCAGGACAGAAATTGTGCTTATCACTTACATATTCACAGCATTTAAGTAGTTTACAGATATTCAGTATGTTTTTGATCAACATATAACTTGATATATAGTTGTCCAGACATGATCCAAAAAATTCTGTTCTGAGAGGAAACATTTTCTTCCTATCCCTAAAGAAAAAAATACACACTCACACTCTTCCTTGCTACAAAAAATTGCCAGACTGGCAGGAACACTAGTTCTCGTTGGCTTCCTGCTCTCCCTGTAGTGAGTCCTTTCTTCCTGTGGAGTGTCTTTAGTCATCCTTGGCACTCCAGGTTCCCTCCTGCCATCCTGAGCCTGGCCTCCTCACCTCTGCCTTGTAACTCCACACAGCACTGACCCCCTTCTTGCCTCCCTGCCTGTCATCTCTTTGTAATGGCACCAAAGTAACGCTCTCTTTTTGCTCTGAGATGTCCTTGTTTCCTAAAACCTTCGTTATTATCCCTCATCAAAACTAAACCTATTTGCTCTCCTCTCCCTACTTTTCTCACCCAGCACACATTGTCCACTCCAGTGTATTCAGCAGCTTCTCTCCTGCCTATCAACATGCTCACCCTGCCCCCGCCCTGTCACCCTGCATGCCAACAGCGTGACTTTGGTCAGTTCCTCACTCCGTGGGCAGTGCCTTTGGCCCCACTGTGTACCAACGCCATGCCCATCCTCGAGGCTCCTCTCTCTGGCAGTGCTCTACCCCACCACTCCCGCACGCATCTCTTTTTTACCTGGTTTCCTCTTAAGCTGATACCATGGCCACTTATTTTTTCCTAAGTATCACATATTTTTCATGTTTTTTCCTGATTTTGCTGTTGAGATGATGAAGTTTAAAACATTCTTTGTTGGCAAAATCATAGCAGACCAGCAAACATGTTGCTGCTCAGAACCTCTTAAGAAGGAAAGCATGCTTCATTCACTGTGACAAGTAAGAGTGTCATAAAAGGCAGGTTTAAAAGGACATTAAACATCAATAAACAAACTTGAAGATTATGTAGAGTTAATGGAATTATATGTGTAGAGGGATCATGCATGTGAGTACATATTAGACCAATTGTGACAATGCTGTATTCATCACACATGAGCGCAGTTAGTGAGTGCAGACTGTCAGTGTGATAGAACTGGAGGATCTCAAAAATAAATAAACAGAAAATAACTATTAGCAGACCGTGTGTAATAATAGTGGTAAATATTTTAAATTTTTATCTTGGATTATGGTTTATGAAAAGACTTGTGCCATCAAGACCTTGATATCGGATGCAGGATTTTGAAAGGGAAGGCTGGAGGAATAGCTCAATAGTTAAAGCACTTTCATAGCAATCTGACAGTGCAGCACCATATAAGCTAGGCATGGTGGCACATACCTGTAATCCCAGCACTCAGGAGGCTGAAGCAAGAGGAGTACCATGAGCTCAAGAGAATTGTAATATGCCATGTGGCTAGATCATAAGGTACTGTGAAAGAGGAGAAGCGGAAACTATGGGAGGTTTAAAGAAGTTCTTGGTGTACGATTGTGTAAACCTCATGAAGGTGAGCTGTTTTATGTGAGGAAGGAATAAGCCGTAGGAATTTTGTTCAGAAAATCCTGACGGCAGATTCTTGCTGAATTTTGTAGTCTTATTTCCCTTAGGAGGCTGGAGAAATATATAGTTGACCTAAGACAACCAATTCCTCTTTATTTGAAATGCTAGACTTGAAAGGGATATGTCAAATAAAAATGAAAATTGTTGAACACCTCAGATAGCCAAGAGTTTTCACCCTAATGTGTGGGATTTTGCTGAAACATATAATATTTGCATGTTTCCGGCATTGTCATAGAAGCAAATGGCATGTTTTTGGAAAGGTAGATTTCTTTGGGTGTTTTCTGGCTAGCACTGGATATACTTTGGGGGCTGGCTGTCTGGAGCCTCACTCAGGTACAACTGCACCTTGCTGGGTGAAGTGATCGGCGGTGCAAAGGGGCCACCACCTCCAGCATGTAGAGTATGGTCAGTTCATTCAGCCTTCAGCAAGATGCCCACTCAGGTAAAAGCAAACGTGGGAGGCCAAAATCAAAGAGGAATTTGTGGTCACCAACAGCTCCATTTGCATTAATTTATTCTGAATTAATATTAACTGGAAATGGCAGCTTGTGCTCATTTTCTCTGGATCACTAAAATGTGCTCATCTGAGTCATAAATAAAGGCAGCCATGCACTGGTAGAACTAGAACAGCTCAGCAGTAATTGCACGAGAGCTCTCCTGCAGTATTCCTAAAGGCCTATTGGTTTATAGTGGCTAACAACAATGCTGGCAGGTAGAAGGTGTCTATTAAACAAGCACCTCTTAGGCTTCTTACTTCACCAAGTTGAGAGGGGTAAGGACATGGCTGTGCCACTGTTCTCCCTCAAAGTCAATTTAACACCTCACCTATACCAACAAGAAAAGAGTAATACTCTGATATTGGTAAAATTATTTGAAATTTATTTTGGCTCCTGGTTCACGGCTATAAAAAGAGGCATGGAATCTGGGCTTGAAATAAGATATTTATTTATTTATTTGTGCATTTGCTTGGACACTGTCTCATTCTGTAGTCCAGGCTGGCCTGGAACTCAGGTAATCCTCTTGCCTCAGCCCCCCAGGCGCCAGGACCACAGGCGTGCACCACCACTCCCTGCTAAATTTTCTATTTTGTGGTGCTAGGGAGTCAAACCCAGGGCCTTAGCACATGTTAGGCACTTTAACCACTGAGCTATACACCGCCCCCCCCCCCCCATTCCACACATTTAAATGGTCAACTTGAATGTGGAAATCTCCATATCTAATGAAAGCTCATGTCCTATTTCCAACAGGATCAAGATGCATTTAGACAGAGATTCTTTATTTGTTCACAGTTACATGGTTTTTGAAGATTGCTTTGTTTGTTTGTGTGTTTGTTTAATCTACTATGTTTTTTAGAAAGCTGAATTTATTGCAAAGGCAAAATAAGAACTTCTTTTCCCAGGGGCTGTATCCTTTCTTCCACTTAAGCTGGAAAATTCTATAATCGGTTTTAGTAATTCTGGAAGGATATTCGCCCTCATACTCTCCTTCTAGAGACCATAGACAAACTCTTAAGCCTGAGTAATAAACAGGGAAGATCCAGAAAGAATCAAGTATAATAAGAACATCTGAAAGAAGTTGTTATCTCAGGGTAACTGGTCCATCAAAAGAAACCATAAGTTGGACACGTATTAAATCATCCTGTCAAAGTGTTTGTTTAAACTTCTAGCCCCTGAGTTTTCTTACCTGAAGAACAGAGATCATGAAAGATACTGTAAGAGTTCAACGAGCTATTACAATAGAAACTGGCACATAGAAAACACTTAATTACTGCTACCTTTCAATATTCTTATTAACAAAATTCTTTCAGACCTTGTAAAATAAATTCATGCAGTGGTAATATCCAATCTTTGGGGGCTTAAAATAATATTTACCAAGAATTTATTGTATTCTAGTTGTCTGGCATAATTTGACCCTTGTTAATAATAATTCTATGAGAAAGGTGTTATCATACATTTTGATGAAGTAACTGAGGATTAGAGAAATTAAATTAGCTGGCTCCAATCATCAAGGAAAGGAGCAGAGATTAGAACTCAGAATCAAAAGACTCTAAAGCTCATTTTTGCAGCATATGCAGCTCTTTTTCTAAGATTCTACAGAAATTGTTCAGTGTCCCAACATAAAACTGAACTTGATTTAAGAAAAGAAAATGGCCAAAGACCATATTGTTTTCTTTCTTTTACTTATTTTTTTGAAGCAGGGTCTCATTTTGTAGTCTAGGCTAATCCTGAGCTCACTGTGTAGCTCAGGCTGGCCTTGCAATTGATGGTAATTCTATCTCATCGTCCCAAATGCTAGGATTACAGGCATGCACCAACTGCATCCAGTTTATGTAGTGCTAGGGAATCAAACCCTGAGCCTTGTGCTTGTTAGGTAAATGTTTTGACCACTGAGCTGTTTCTCCAACCCTCCAAAGACTGTATTTTCTTGACTTATCACCCATAGGGTGGATTGTTTGGTGCCTCTCAGAGAATTTCCTCCTAACACTCTCAGATTAATTGGCCTTGTGTGTCTGATTAGTGGAGGTCTGTTTAAATCAAGCCACATGGGGCATTATTTTTATTCCAATTCTAACGTCAGTTCTAAATTTGTTGCTATGTCACAAAGGCACAAGTTAAAACCCAGGAAAGAACTTGAGCTGCCACTGTTCCCAAATAGAAACATCCTTAGAAGCCTATCTGAACAGAAGGCTGATCTGAAACTCTGGAAGATTGCCCAGCCCAGTTTCCTGTCTAACTGAAAGTGGAGAGACCCAGACTTGGAGCCAAGAAGTTAGCACTGGTGGGATTAGCAAGCTGAATTTGCGAATGTGGAGCTGGAGACATGGGCCCAGTGGACTTAAGAACTCACGGAAAAACCAAGGAGAAAAATTAGTTGAGTGTTAGAAATGATATAGCTGGGCCCAGTGGTGCAGGCCTCTAATTCCAGTGCTTTGGAGGCTGAGGCAAGAAAATTGCAAGTTTAAACCCAGCCTGGAAAACTTAGCAACTTAATGAGACTCTGTTTTATTGTTTAGTAAACAATAAAAAGGGACTGAGGGTGGAGCACAGAGTGAAGGCTCTGAGTTCGATCTCTAACACCAGGGAAAAATAAAAAAATGAAATGAAAATATAACTATGCAAACCAATCTCTCTGGCAGGGAAAAGAAAACAAATCTGTCGGGAATATTCTTATAGATTATTTTTCTACCTTTGGCATCCAGAAAGGATTTTTTTCTGCCTGTAATAGCGCCAATAGCTCACACGAACTGAGTGCACTCCGCACGTTGGTGATGCGCTCCAAGCATTTTAAACATACCATTTCAGCAGTGATTACAACCCAAGTACATAGCTGTGGTCAAAAAGACTGTGCAGCCTCAGAGTTTCTATTGAGAGTGTTATTTTGGCTGAGATGGAGGCCCTCATTCTCACAGCTACCACCTCACCTGCCTGCACCACTCTTTAACTCCCAGCTCAAAAGTACCTGAGTCCAGATGTTTAGTCATTGTGTGTGGCTGTGGCCACAGGAGTAACCCCATTCACTTTCCTGTGAGGAACTCCTGGGGGGGGGAGAGGGAGGGGACTCAAGGCTCCTCAGTAACATTTTTAGTTTCATCCAGAATTGCTTTCTGTTCGAGTTACACCTTAACCTACAATTAAAAAATGTCTCTCCCTTGCTGAAAACCCTTCCGTTGCCTACAGTAGACAGGACATCTGTGGGAAGAAGAGAAATCATCTCTTCTTGTATTGATTTTTTGATGGGGAAGAACCTTCCATAAGTTCTCCGTGGAGACCTCATCTCTCATTGGCTAGAATTCAACCATCTACCCACTTCTATATCCAATATTCACAAAACGTGACTGCTGTGATTATCTTAGACTAATTGGAATCTGTTCCTAAGATAGAGATGGGATCAACTTTCCCAGGATCATATAATCAGAAGTAGGTACCTGAATAGATTAAAATTAGGAAGAAAGAGCAGGAGAGATCGGACTATGAAAAAGAAGTTAGTGTTTATGCAAGCATCCATGTCCCAGGGAAGTAGGTTCCTCAGCTGGGACTTTCCTCCCCCTTGTGACCTAGATGAACTCTTAATTTCCTTCTACTCTAGGGCTGGGCCTTATGATTCCCTTGGAAAAGAAATTCCCTGTCTTTCTCAGGTACTAGGTGGATGAACTCAAGTTCTGTTCACTGAGCTACATCCTCAGCCCTTTTTTTAATTAGTTTTTAATTTTGAGATAGGGTCCTATAAAATAATGCAGACTGAGCTCAAACTCATGTTTCAACTTCCCAGAGTTCTGGGATTAGAGGCATTTGACACCACACCCAGGTGAATTTGCTGTCTTTATGCTTTGATCCACTTGTACCTATCTTTATTATAGCATTTATATTTATTCCTCTCCCATCTTGTTTTACAAGTCTCTCTTCCAGCTAGATATCAAAGTCTATGATCATAGCTTCATAGATTCATCTCCTAATTTCCAGTACCTGGGATAGTTACTGAAATAGAATAGGTGCTCAAAAAAGGTCCACTTGGTTTGATTTGACAGTTTCTCTTATGAAGGACTATTTCAGCATTACATAGGATGAGGAATGGTACAAGTTTGTTTAAAAAGTGGGAGAAACTGGGTCAGTGGCACAGGCCTGTAATATCACTTTGGGAAGCTGAGGCAGAAGGATCACAAGTCTCAGTTCAACCTAGGGAATTTAACGACTTAGCAAGGTCTCATCTTGAAAAAAAAATTTTTATAGGGCTGGGGGTGTAGATATCTCGGTGAGAAGGCTCTTGGTTCCACCCCCAGCACCCCAAAAGTAATAATAATAATAATAGCAATAAAAAAGTGAGAGGAAAAAACCGTTTTTTTTTTTCTCATTGTTATCTTTTCATTTTTTTTACCTGCCTAATTTAAAAAAAGAGAGGGATGTAAGAAAGCAGCGGTGCTGTGTGTGTAATGTACTGTGCTTTCCCGTACTCCCACATACTCCCACAGCACACAGGACACCGTGGGAGGCAGCATTTTTGGACCTCATTCACCAGTGCTCTAATTCAAAGACAAACACATTTTCCAATTTGCCCAAGGCTCTGGCAGGGAAAACTCAGATCCCCAAACTCAGGTCACTCTAGTCCAGTA
This sequence comes from Ctenodactylus gundi, assembly GCA_004027205.1. NCBI lineage: Eukaryota > Metazoa > Chordata > Mammalia > Rodentia > Ctenodactylidae > Ctenodactylus > Ctenodactylus gundi. The sequence continues at coordinate 10,371 of PVKB01006986.1, read as the reverse complement.
ATAACCAGCTGGGTTTTCAGCAACTTGGATGGAACCATCTGTTTTCTCAGGCCACAAAAAAATATGCACAAGAAGGGTGCAAATCAGCAAATCCTCAACTTCCTGAGGACCCAGCTGGGCTGTGCCCTCCTTCCAGGGGCTAACGAAAGGTGAGTCTAGTGTCAGAAGACAGAGAGTCAGTAGCAAGGCTGAGTTGCTGCTCAGATCCTGGCTGTGCCACCCCCTTTCTGCCATCACCTGGAATAGAGCCCATCTGGCTCCCTGGCCACACTGTCATTGTGCTTATGTGAGGGGCATCGTGATGCACACTGAGTGCCCGGAAAATTACTAGCTGCCTCCCTCCTCACCCACTGTGGGCACCAGGAACTGGCCACAGAGGAACTCTCTCCTGTGATGCTCTTTGGTCTGCTGACTGCCAGGTCAGCCCTGGAGCGGTCGCATAATGAGTCTGAGTAGTCCAGGTGGCTAGGAATAGAGGGGCTTTTTGTACTCTGGTCTCAGAGAAGGGAGCCCCTTTGCCTTTCCCACATACTCCCCCTTCCTTTCCTACTGCTCCACACCATAGAAGGGAATTTAGAGCCGCCTTGGCTCCTCAGCTAGCAAAGAGAACAGATTCTATGTGGAAAAAAAAAAAAGAAAGTGTGTGTGGGGGGAGCGGTGATAAAATGGGAGTGCTGTTCCCCAGCCACCCAGGTGCAGATGGCTTTTGGCAGCCCGGGACCAGGCTGTGATTGAGACGGGTCTGTCTGGAAGCCATTACAATTAATTGTCAGAGTTACAGACTCATCAGCAGGCAAACAGCCAGCTCAAAATCCCCAGGGAATTTTCAGATGGATTAATAAACAAAGAGGCATATACATGTAGGACAGCTGATTCTCCATAAAGGAGAAGCCATCATTATCCCTTTATCTCTCACTCCTGGACCCTGTGCCTATTTCACACTTTCACATCTTGGAAGGCATCTGTCCTATTGAGCTCTGGGTCAGGGAAGTTATTCTGTTCCTTGGTTTTATCTAGTGGCAGAGACCCATTCACCACTTGTGTGTTTCTTTGTGATCCGTGGTTCATCTCAGAAAAACACATTTCAACCTATCATCTTAACTCAGTGGCATTCACTGTTAAACCAAAATTCCACACAAAAGCGCGCAGGCAGCCTTAATAACTGCAATGAATGACCCTCCCCCCACCCCAGTCGTCTACCTATTGAGAGCAGTGCACCACAGGGGACTGAGCAGTAGCAATGATTGAAGTCACTAACCGAAGCTGAAGATCTTTTCACTGGGACTCAGAAAAAGAAGCAGGGAAGATCCTGGGATGTGAACAACAGTGGCTCTTCCAGTTTTTGTCCTCAACTGTTCTGCTAAGGTCTCTATCACTTCTGAGAAGCAGGAATGATCTCAGAAAGGTATCCTGCTCTTTGGCCTGAGCGCCCCACCAGTTCCACCAGCCCTGAACTGAGGAAGAGAGCCTTGAATCTGCACAGCCTCTCCACCCCCCACTGATAAGCTCAGAACCTGGATTTATCTTCCCTCGCTGGGTGTGAATTTCCATTGCCTTGAAGCCCCCTCTAGTCAACTTGGCTCTGAAGGCAGGTTGATAAGACAATGGAGAGCTTAATTTCATAAATGAAGAGAAAAATATACTCTAAAAATAGAACTAAAGGAAATAATTTCTATGCAAGGAAAAAGGTCAGTTTTTCTGAATTACTTAACAATAATGATTAAATTACCATATTATTACTTGGAGGTGCTCCTTGCATTTTAGGGCCCTTTCCTGTTTTAAGTTCTCCATGGGACTTAAAAGTCTGTCATGGATGTAAAGCTGCTTGAAAAAAAATGTAAAAATACAATAGTTTAATAGTATTGACTTGCTCCTAGAATTTAAAATGGTCAAGCAAGAAAGACCTTTGAGGAATAATGCTTTATAATAGAGGTTTGCAACTTCTTTTCTGTAAAGGGCTAGAGAGTAAATATTGTAGGTTTTGTGGCCATATAGGTTCAACTACAGTTACTCAAATGTCTTTTTATTTTCTTTCTAAATACTAGGGTTGAACTCGGTGTTCTACCACCAACCTACATTTCCAGCCCGTTTTATTTTTATGTATTTGTTTTGAGAAAGTCTGGGTAAGCTACCCTTGTAATCTTCCTGCTCTGGCCTCCCTCAGAACTGAGATTATGGCTGTGCACCTCTACACCTGGCCTCACTCTGTCTTTGTAATGTAAAGGCAGCTGTAAATAACACATAGGGGAATGAATGTCTATGTTCCTATAAAATGTTGTTTATAAAAACAAGCTGAAGTTTGGGTTTGACTCATAGTGGGACAGGCTTTGTTTTGTAGTTGTCTTAGCTACTTTCTCATTGCTGGGACAGAACACCTGACATCCACAACTTTAAGGAGGAAAGATTTAGTTTAGCTCACAGTTTCAGAAGGTTACAGTTCCTTCACTGTGGGAGGCTGGAAATGGTGGAACCACATGGTGGGGCTGGAGTGTGAGGTGGAGCCAGAACTCCTCATGGAGTGGTAGAACAGAGCCAGAGTCAGACAGAAAGGGTGGAGCTACCCTTTCGGGTACTGCCCCTATGACCCGCCCCTTCTAGGACAAGAGTACACAGCCCCCCTCCAACAGTACACAGTGCCCATAGGTACATGAGGCTCTTGGGGGACAGTCCAGACCCAAAACACAACAGTAATAAAGCCCTAATAATTTTTTTTCTTTGGGTAAATAGTGAGTTGGCTGCTGGGACACTCACTGTTCTATAGGGAACAGTACTTTCGTGCACAGATTGACTAGCAGCTGGGACAGTATTATTAGGTTTCTTTCTTCTGCTTTTTTACAGTAATAATGCCATTTTACAGCTATTTTCATCTTACAAAATGTATACGAACCACTTGAACTTCCAATTCAGTATATAAACATACTATGAAATATTTATTATCCTATGGAACTTCCTATTATCCTATTATACTATGGAACTTCCAGTTCAGTATATAAACATACTATGGAATATTTATTATCCTGGAGTTCTGATTTCTGTTAATAGCAAGTAAGTTATCCAGGTTAATTATCCCGCTGAAAGTCTGAATATATACCAAAAGCATCTACCTCAAAGCATCCAAAAGAAGCCAGACATGGTGGTGCACACCCAACACTTAAGAGACTGAGGCAGAAGGATCATAGTCACAGCCCAGCCTGGGCAACTTAGTGTTTTAGTAAATTCCTGTCTCAAAATAAAAAATAAAGGTCTAAAGATATAGCTTAGGGTGAAGGCCTGGGTTCAATCTCCACTACCATAAAACAAACAAACAAACAAACAAACAGGAGCTAACAATGTAGACTGTAGAGGAGAATGATCAGACCTAAATAGAGGACAATGTCAAACAAGCCCAGAAATAATGATGGCCCTGACATATTTTTGATCTTGGCAAAGCTGACCTTTCATTTTGGTAACTTCACGGAATGATCAGGGGAAGAATCAAAGCCTAGGGCTTGCATAAGTCAGAAAGAGAATTATGAACTCATACTTCTTTTTACCCCACTATTTTATTAATATATAAATGTAATACATAGTATTTACAATGAATTTGGGTGTTTCGTACACCTATGTATCATATCGAGTTTACAATCCCTTCCCATTTTCTACCCTCCCACCCCCTCACTATCCCTTCCCCCGATTCCGGCTATCACTTCATATGGTTCCAAAAATGTCTGTGTTCTGGGTTTTCCAAGTCCGAGAAACCATACGGTGTTTAACAAATTAATCTACCGTGCCTAAGTCATTTTGCTTAAGTCACCACTCTACCTCAGCTTTCTATTCCTCGAATGGGTTTGCAGTAGTTAAATCTTGATGCCTCTTCTCTGAATCCAACCAATCCCTTTATTGGGATATTTACCAAAAGTTTTTTTCTATATTTTGCTGTATCTTTGTTGTTATTCTTAAACCTGGCCTTACCCACCAGTTCACATTAGAAAATAACTACAAGCATGTAGTTCAAAAGACTAGTAAATTTGGGAAAGAAGAAGAAAAAAAATTAAATTTCAGATGCGTTAGTTGAATATTGGAAGTTATCTTTACATCAATCAGTTTCCTTAGGATAAACTTTCGTTAGTGACCTAATAAGTGAATTGTTACAATGAAACAAAGTTAAAATTATGTCACTTTGCTGCATTAGATGAACTTAAATCTATACCACATAAATATACTTAAAGTGACAGACATGAAGGCAAATTTAGTTATTCCAGAATTTTTTAACTTTTATAACTTATTTACTCGTATTTCATTGATTACTAACATACTTTTTTCTCAGCTCATTCTCCTCCAGCTGTTGTGGCTTTTCCTCTGGGGTCATTGGTGACACTGGCCTCCCTTTCACTTTCTAAGTTTCTTTTAACTATTCTCTGCAATACTGGCTCAGTGGCTGCAAATTCCTTTAAGCTGTCTCTGTCATGGAAAGTTTTAAGTTCTACCTTTAAATTAAAAGATAATTTTGCTGGATATAGCAGTCTTAGTTGGCATTTATGTTCTTTTAGTGTTTGGATGACATTGCTCCATGATCTCCTGGCTTTTAGAGTCTGGATTGAGAAGTCTGAAGTTATCCTGATGGGTTTATCTTTGTAGGTCACCTTCTGTTTTTCTCTTACTGCTTTTAGTATTTTCTCTTTGTGTTGGGTTTCTAGAATTTTAATTATGATATGTCATGATGAGGATCTCTTCTGATCAAAGTTGTTTGGTGTTCCATATTCATTTCTTTTCTTAGATTTGGGAAATTTTCTTCCATAATTTAATTAAACATGTCCTTTAAGCCTTTTGTTTTGTCCTCAGTCTTCTCCTGGATTCCCATAATTCTGAGGTTGTTTCTCTTTGAATCATCTATCAGCCATTGTAATGATTCGCTTTCTTTATTTACTTTGTGTTCTTCATGGCCTGTATGTTGCAGCTTAGTCACTTTATTTTCTAGGGCTGACATTCTATTCTGAAGTTGTTTAAAGTGGTTGCTTATTACTACCTGCGTGTTTTTCATTCCTGAATATCTGCATTCAATTTTTCTATATCTCTGCTGTGTTCTTCTCTAATTTCTTCTTTTGTCTTCACTATCTTCTGGTATATTTCTCCTTTGGTCTCCTCTAGTTGCTTTCAAGGCTTGCTTTTTGCTTAGCTATGTGTTGGTGTAGCTCTTGTGGTGTCTGTTTTATTTCCTGCTTTGCTTCCTGCTTTAATTCCTGCTTTAATTCACTGACTATCTGGGCCCAGAAGTCACCATCATTCTTGGCCTTTTCTTCTTTGGGTTCTGCAATTTCAGCACCCCTGGTACCATCCCCTGGGGTGTCAGATCTTTTTGTGAGATTTGTTACCACGTTTCCCCATGGTTCCGCTACCTCTGGCTGTCTCTGGTGCGCAGGAAAGAAAATGGCTCCTGATGACGTCACTGCCTGAGACGGCTGCTGAGCCCTGTTTCTGATCTGGGATCCTGGGGCCTTTTCTAGGGGGAGTGCATGCTGTGTTTGTGGTACACACACCCGTGGGTTGGTGCATCTGAGGCTGGGGCTGCCCACTGCCAATAATTCCCGCTTTTCCGGATCTGTGCTTACCTCAAGCTGAGGTTCTGGCCTCTGGACCTTTCTCTTTCTGTGGTCTGTGGATGTCAGCAGCTCAGGGCTGCGCCCAATTGGCTGCTTTTTTCCTCCTCTTCTGATGTGACTTCAGGATTTCTGACCCTTTGTGGCCTCCTGTCCACTGTTGGGGTGCTCCGTCCTCTCCAGCTCTGTCAGATGTCTTGGGCCCACACAAGCTTTCTTCCAACTGCAGCTGCCTGTAGCTCCAGCCATTCTCAGCTGGCCTGCAGTGGCTTCCTGGGCTGCTGGGATTTTTTTTTCTCTGCTTTCGTGATCCTTCAGAATTTCTGACCTCTCCTGGCCACCTTTCAGTTGTTGGGGATGTTCTTCTCTTTCCTAGCTACATTGAACACACTTTTTCTAACTAAATTCTTCAATTTTTAAGTGGACCAATGAAGAGACATTGTGCAGCTCTGTTACTCAGCCACCATCTTGACCAGAAGTCTGAGATTTCACAGACTTTATAGAAAAGCTGTTACTCTTATAGAAGTATATTAAATGATTGAAATACCAATATATTTTTATTCCGTTTTCTGTTTAGATGTCATCTTTCCTCTAAGTTATTTTGGTGCTGTTTATCTTTCTGCCTCTCTCAAAGAGGATGAACTCACATTCAACATCAAAAAAAAAAAGAATTGTTACATTAAACAAGCTTAAGACTTTATCAATTTGCTACATTAAATGGGCTTAAATCTGTATCACATAAGTATACTACAGTTAAAGCAATAGATAGGTATGCTTAGTTATTTCAGTTTTTTTAACTTTCATATATTGTTTACTCATATGTCACTAATTATTAACATTTTGCCCTATTTGGTTTGTCTTTTTACCTATGTGTTCATCCTTATTTCATGCACAGCCTTACTTTTTTCTCAGCTCCTTTTCGTCTAGCTGTTGTCTCTTTTTTTCTGGGGTCATTGGTGTCGTTGGCTTCCCTTTCTCTTTCTACGTTTCCTTTAAGTATTCTCTGCAATGCTGGCTTAGTGGCTTCAAGCTTTCTATACCATGGAAAGTTTTAATTTCTCCCTCTAATTTAAAAGATAATTTTGCTGGATATAGCAGTCTTAGTTGGCATTTATGTTCTCTTAGTGCTTGGATGACACTGCTCCATGATTGCCTGGCTTTTAGAGTCTGGGTTGAGAAGTCTGCAGCTATCCTGATGGGCTTATTTTTGTAGGTCACCTTCTGTTTTTCTCTTACCGCTTTTAGTATTTTCTCTTTGTGTTGGGTTTCTAGAATTTTAATTATGATGTGTCATGATGAGAGTCTCTTCCGATAAAAGTTGTTTGGTGTTCTGTATGCCTGCAATAGTTCCATGCTCATTTCTTTTCTTAGATTTGGGAAATTTTCTTCCCAATTTCATTAAACATGTCCTTTAAATCTTTTTTTTTTTTTTTTGTCCTCAGTCTTCTCCTGGACTTCTATAATTCTGAGGTTGTTTCTCTTTGAGTCACCTGTCAGCCATTATAATGATTCTCTTTCTTTCTTATTTACTTTGGGTTCTTTACAGCCTGTATGTTCCAGCTCAGTCATTTTGTCTTCTAGGTCTGACATTCTATTCTGAAAATAGTTGTTGCTTATTATTTCCTGTATGTTTTTCACTTCCTGAATATCTGCATTCAATTTTTTTATATCTCTGTTGTGTTCTTCTCTAATTTCTGTTATTGCCTTCATTCACTTCTGGTTTATATCTTCTTTGTTCTCCTCTAATTGTTTTCAGTGTTTGCTGTTAGCTTAGCTATGTCTTGGTGTATCTCTTGCATTATCTGTTTTATTTCCTGTTTTAATCAAAATATTTATGGGCCCAGAACTTATATAATCTTTTTTGTCTTTTTCGTGTTTGGATTCTGCTATTTCAGGATTCCTGGTACCATTTTCTGAGGTGTCAGGTCTTTTTGTACAAGATACATTATCATGTTTCCTCATGGTTCTGCTGTCTCTGGCTGGCCCTCTCTGGTGTGTAGAAAAAAAGGGTTCAGTGAAGGCCCAGTCCTAGATGCCTCTGGAAGCCTCTGCAGCTTGGGATTGATCGGGCTATGGAATTCCTTGAAAGCCTCTGGAAGCCCCTGGTGCATGAGATGCATAGGGCGATGCCTAGATGCCTCTCGTGACAGATGCCTCTCGGGTGCACAGCAGTGGTGACCAGGAAGCCTTGGGTGCATGCATGAAGGACAGGGAGGTGGTCCCCCTTTTGAGGTATCTTGTTCACCCCGGCCCCCTCAGCAGAACTCTCTGCCTGTCCTGGCTTCCCTCCCCCAGGGCGGGGCTCTCCACCCTCAGAGGTGCGCCCACTACACTGAGCCATTCTGAAGATCAGTGGCCTTTTTTTTCTTCTCTTTTCTGCTTTCTCTGCCTCTTGTGCCAGTTTCTTCCTAGGCACTGTTTAAAGGTGACCCTAAAAGACCTGATGTGTTCTTCTGAGCTTTCTTTTACTCTAAAGGGTTCAGTCTTGGGCTCTTGAGCTTTTTTTTTTTTAACCCTTTTTCTTTTTTAATTGGCTACTGCTTATGTCATTGACTGTTATGGCTGCCGAACACTGCTTCTGATCTCTAGTTCTTTCTTAAGAAAAGAGACTGAATGATTTTGATCATAAATAGTTTAAAGCTCAAGTCTCAAAAGAAAAAAAAATATATATAAATATATATCTCTAAACTATCCTAGAAACCCATGTACTATGTACTCTGGATGGAATAGCTTAAAAAAAATTGTAGGATTTTATGGATGGCAAGAGTAGAGACTGGCTTATGTAACCTATCATCATTACTGGGAGTGGGCTTGAGGTAGGTAGGGTGGGTTAGAAATAATATAGAAAGGAGACAAAGAGTCATAATCTAAAAAAAATTGTGCTTTTATGAAGACTGCAACTTCAGGCAACCAAAGTCACCCAAGGTTATCCTTTGGTTTGTTAGTCCTCTTCATGGCCCAATCACCCAAAGTCCTTCAAAGATACTTAAAGCCCATAAATTTCCTTAGCTAGTAAAGGTCAGGAACCTGAACTTAAGCAGATGCAGAGTGCTCAAAGAATGTTTTTAGGCAAAACATCTTAGCTCACTCACCTTACTAAGCAGAACAACAGAAAATGAGATATCTTTTTACCTGTGGGTGGGGCCAAACACCAAACTTCCTGTAGATTGTCAAATTTCACAGTCCTCCACTGTTCCCCCCAAAGAAGACAGTGTGCTTCCACTTCCATTGCTAGTGGGCCCATACTTTAGCGTGTCCTTCAAAATTTTGTCTAATAAATCATCTCCAAAACTTTTATTTACAGGTTCTGAAAATGCCTTTTCTCTCCTATTTCTTGGTCAGGGTGGGCCAATTTTCCCACGTCAACTTTAGGGATCACTTGCATTCTGTGCCAAGACTCGCTTGCTATATTTACATAGGATGGCAAAGAGAAGAGAGGGAGAAAGAAGAAAGGAGGGAAAACAAAAGAGGAAAGAGAGGAAAGAAGGAGAAAGAGGTACAAGAAGGTATTAATTACACAGATATCTAATCCACAAGCCACCCTATTTAGATCAACCAGTTCAATTTCTTAGTGTACCATTAATAAAGATATTACCTCTAAAAGTAAAAAATAAAAAGATTAATATCCCATAATTAAATTTAAAATTAATATACACAAATGGAGCCACATAATTATTTAGCACACTAGAGGAAGTAGTCACCAATGGGAGAGACAAAATTCCTGCTGAACAGGGCATGAGGTGGCAGAAAGAATGCCTGTGACAGGCACACTTTTTAAACGCTGCCTGCTATCGACCACAGGACTATAAAAAAGAGATCATGGTTATGCCAATGACTTAAGTAGACCGACTGTCCTGTGTTAATTTTGAAAAAAAACATATTTCTTCCTCATTTGTCAGATGATACTAAGACTTTCAGTGTTTTCCTTTCTGTAAATACTATTAGATCAGACCTTTAACCTGAAGATGTGGCCCACTGCAGAATCATAGGAAGAAATGCCTAAGATGCCTAGGAAATACTAAAAAAGGAAGAAAACATTACCTGATCCAGGTAGTGTTTTTGCCCCAAACGTAAATTGGATTGTGTTTTGTGGTGTTCTGTAGGACTAAGATCGGTCCTGGGACCTATGAATTGAGCAATTGAGCTACATCTTCAGATTTTCTTTGTTTTTTTGTTTTTGTTTTTTAATTTAGAGACAGAGTCACACTGAGTTGCTAAGTTGTGCAGTCTGGATCTGAACTTACCAACCTGTTTCGGCCTGCCAGAGAATGCTGAGATTACAGGCACGTGTCATCACATCCAGCTAAAATGAAAATTTTGATTATTCAAGTTTTACCTCTTAGAATAATTGGGGCTATGACAGTGGGGTTAATAGCCGATTTCAGAAAAAGAGGTAAGATTCCTGAAGTTCCTTGTGTTGGCAATTTGTAAGCCAGGCCTACCTGACACATTCTTTAAACATTAATAATTTAGAAAATGTGAACGGCTCTTGGTTCACTGATGTCTCTTGCCTCAGGATAATTGTCTTCTCCAGGTCTCAAGAATAACATTCTGAGCCTTCCCACAGACTTTGCTAGACTATGTTAGCATCATTTAACTTTCTCATGGCTGAACTTACTCTATAATATAACAACAAAGCTGGGCTGGTCTTTGTCAGGAGCCGCAAGAGAAAGCCACTTCCTTGAAGACAAGCACCCGCACCCCTCCCCCAGACACAAGATACCTCCCCCGTAGCTAGGCAACTAACCCCTCCCCTAGACACAAGACACTTCCGCATAGTTAGGCACCTAGGAAA